>JANRGW010025434.1:0-22365 GCA_024733675.1 Psilopsiagon aymara
GCTGCGGCGCGCGTGGGCCCATAGTGCCCCTTGGTGTTCAGCGTCCTTCTCCGCTCAGGCGGCGGCTGTGGCGGGGTTGCTGCTCCGGGCTGAGGGGAAGGTGTGTGGAGGCTGTCCTAGCTGCGGCTGCGGCTTTATTTAGCGAGAGAAGTGCGTTTGCATTCTCTGGAAGTTACTGATTCCGTCTTCTTAATGGTTCTCCTCTTCTTTATCCGCCAGTGAGCTGAACGGCCGAAATAACTGGTGTTTCTTCGGGGTTTTTTTCGAGCACCTTTTCTTCGAGCTAACTGAGCGGCGGGCGGCGAAGTTTCCCCCGGGAAGCGTGGTTACTGAGCTCAGCAGTGGGGAGAGTCAGGTGAGATCTCTGCCAGCGGTCGGTACCTCGGGCTGCCCGCCCGCTCCTGACACTTGGCGTCTCGGGGCACATTGTGTGCCTTCAAAGTATTAAACGTTTTTGACTGGCAGTCAGGTTTTTGTCGATAATGTCTTACGTTATAGCTCTTATTCTCAAACCTGGTATCTTTCAGATCAAAGGCTAAGTATGCTACATGAAATAGATGAGATTTTGAGAGCTACTGCTGACCAGGTATGTGAACTTGGGGAAGGAAGTGATAAGTTTCGGGTTTTTTTCATAAGGAAGTTTTGCAACAGACATCTTTTTATACATAGATCACAGCCTGCTTCAGAGTGGCCTGGCCATGCATTGGTCCATCCCACAACTCTAGAGCTGCTTGTTTTTCCAAGTATAAACAATAGAATAAAACTGTGATAACAGTGAAATTCTGGTGTATTTAGTGCATTTTCAAAAGTTTGTCATATGCAGGAGAGCATATCTTTGAGAGAACACATCGTTTCTCCTTTAGTAGATGCTCACTCTTACAGACTTATATTATTTTTTCCAAGAGATTGGTCTCTTGTTAAGAAAACTTTTTGTGCTGTGTACAGTCAATCTGTCTGAAGGTCTGAACAGAAACTAGCATATCAGCTTTTCCATGATGCTGAGGTGCATGGAAATGAACTTAGCACTTACACAAACCTCTGATTGCTCTTTGAAGAGTGAGATGATTCCTCCTCAGATCCAGTCATGCTTTATATCAAACCATCTCCAGGAAAAAAAGAAAAAGTTGATTTTTTTTTCAAATTGGGCCACCGAAGTATTTCTGAGCATAAACCTGAAAGTGATCATGTGGGATATTGTGTATTATTACAGTACAGACAAAACAACAGCTTTGGGTTGCATATAAAAATTTAAAACTAGATGCAGTCATGTACATTTACTAATATGTGAAGTATGCCATTACAGAAAAATGGCCCTGGTGGTGATGTCATGTCAGGATCCAGAATGATGAACTCAAGGTAACTGGTTGCAAGTGATAAGTGGGAATACTATGAAATACTTAAAGAAATCATCGTGGCGCTTTTAAAAATTTAACCAGGTGAACCTGGTCTTACGTGGCTATATTCACAGCTCTGAACTTGTATGTAGAATCTGTAAAAGTGTTCTGTAGTAGTTGATTTTAGATACTGTTCTGTTCATTCAGTGAACTAAATGTATGAATTTTCTTCTGCGATCTGTAAAATAAAGGGTGAGATATGAATGGAGGAATTCTCTAAATTTTAAGATGATAAATAGAAGTGCAGCTAGGATTGTACTGATCTAGGTAACACAGGTAACTGCTGTCTGTTGAGGTCAGGTGGCTGTTTTGAAGAGTACTTATTTGACAGTCTTCAACTAAGAGTTGCCTATTATTAAATTGTTTAATAATTATTGTCATTCCTGTTACAAAACTATCCTTTTTTGTTAGCTTTTAAGGTATTATCACTTTAGATTAATACAGAATTTTCAGGTAATTACTCTCAAGTAAAAAAATGTTAGGAAGGAAAAAAGATATTAGTAGAACTACCTTATTTTACATTGTCTTATAGGCTGCTTTACTGTTGTGTGTGAAAGCAGTAGCAGTCTACTTTTCCATCATTTGGGATTCTATGTATGAAATACTGATGCTGTATTAATGCTCGTTTATAATGTCACATGTTCTGTTATAGAGGAAATATGCTGTTGGATGATCATACTTTAAAAATAGTAATTATTCATTTGATTGTGGTGAATGTCAAGCTTAGATATAAAGAAAAGTGAGTGTTCTTTGGATGAAGAATTCTTTAAAACTAGGTAATTATCAAAACAATGTTTCAGCATTTACAAAACTTAGCATGTTTTTCAACTTTTTAGCTTGTCAGGTCTAATGAAGGAGCATTATGAACAATTGGAAAAAATGAGAGAACAGCAGCAGCTTTATTGGGTATGGATGTTCCTAACATTTCAGACTGTAAATTCTTAGTATTTTATAGTGTTGATGTCTAGGCCATTAGTTTTTGTCAGTAAGGGAAAGTCTGCCTTCGCCACACTTCACAAACTTGCTAGACTCAGTTTGCTTAAAATGGATGAGTGGGGAGCTTTCAGTTAAAAGGTTGGGGGACTGTCCAGATTGCACAGATTACTGTTTGAGAAGTGTTGTAAAATAAAACATACATGGTTTATGTCTATAGATGTTCTGAATTGGTTGCAGGTATTTTCCCAGGTGACGTTCAGGTGAGGCAGCTGTTTCTCTTTTACTTTACAGGTCTGATTTTGGTAATGCAGTCCAGCTCAGTCATGCAAATGTAGATGCACCCAGCCTTCTTCATTCTTAATAATTCTTTAAATTCTAATAATTCTTTAAATGTTGGTTATCACGGAGACTGCGGTGGAGGGGGTCTGTCCACCTTTCAGCCACAGAAAAAATAAACTTTTTAATGCTTCATATGATTATTGAAAAGCAAAGTAATGATATGTTTAATATTTAAAACCTCCAGCAACTAGAAAGCAATTTTTACTTGTGATCTACATGCAGAAGAGACCCTCCAGTTTTGAATTAATGCACTTAATTTGTTAAATCTGTCTATCATAAGGATTCTGCAAACACAGTCTTAGAAGCTTGGTTGATTTCAAAAGGCAGTAGAAGCACTATGGTTTTGTTGCACTAGTTGACAAAACAGTCCATTCGACATCTGTAATTGAAGTTTGTCCTCAGTTAATTTCTAAACTGTTTGCTCAAATACTTACTGCATGAAAGATGAGAGTTATCCACTGTATCTCTAAAAGAGCTTGAGTTAATAAAGAATCAATCTGTAAGAGCCATAAGAACTCCTAAAGATGAGTTTAATGCTCATAATAACTTCTGAATGCCTTAGATATAACAGGACCTGAAATATACAGAACTTAGTGGCTCTTAAATTTAAGTAGCATCCCGTGACTTTCCTTAAAGAATTAACAAAGTTTATGTCACCTGAATGTGTGCTTACTCTTACATGTTTTTATGTTAGGTACAAATGAGAACGATGAGACAAAAACTTGAACAAGTCACTTGGGAAAATGAAAGGTAAATAACTGCACTTCTGCTTTTCTTGATTTCTAAACCTTGAAAAGCTTTTTCTCTAGGACCTTGAAGTCTTTTGAGCCTACTTAACAGCTGAAGATTTCGTACAAGCTCAGTGGCTCAATGTTGGTGCCTTACTGTAGATTACAGCACCATGTTTAGGAAATTTAACTATGTATCTAAAAGAACTAGATGGTAAACTATTTAAAACTGTCCGTTGTGTTCATAGAACATAACAATAGATTTAAATGTTACTTAGAAGTAAACAGTATGTACAGATTGAAGGTATAGTATACTTCAGTTGTTAAAAAAAATCCTTGTTAAAGAAATACTTTGCTGACCTTAGTTATTTGAATTTCAGGCTGCATGCAGAGTTGAAAGAGGCTGTTGAGAAGCAACTGGATGCCTTTCCTTTCGTGTCTCTGGGAACTGATATTTTTGCAGATGAATATATAGTGAAAAACCTTGAAGAGCAACTAAAACTGGAAAGTCAAGTGTGTGAGATAAAATAGTACAAGCGGTTTACTTCTCTTGTCCCTTGGCAGATTGGAGGAAGCTAATTTATTGGTTCAGAATTAAGTTATTCAGAGTTCTTTGACACTCTTTTGAGGCATTCTGACCTTCTGTAGCCAAATAAAGAAGTGTGTGTACTTTCAGCTGAAAGACCTGAAGGAATTTCTTTCCTAGATTAATATAAGTTTTTTAGAATTAATTTGTGTCTGTTTTTACATAGTTGACTTCATCTGGAAGTCAACCAGACCACGAAATTCATTAAATACTTTGTTCAATTGAAATTTTTGTAGTAGAATAAAATAGAGGTTAAGACCTCTCTTTAGAGAATGTTAGATGAAGGTAAATGTGCTATAATGAAATATTTCATACAAACTATTGTTCTGTAACAGGCAAAGGAGCAAGCAGTAGAGCTTTGGCAGACTGTAGTACAGGAGCGTGATCAACTCCAGCAGAAGTACCAGGAATACCTCACTGAAACAGGGATTCACACGATTGAAATGCAAAAGCATAAAGTAATTTTAATTTGGTTTTCTTAATTTTGGGATCTTTCTATACTGTAGAGATGGTGGGGGTGTGTGTGTAGTCAAACTGAAGAGGGAGGTGCCTACCGGTACTGGTAGTTATTTTCTATAATAGTTACCAAAAGGTGGTCCCTGATTCATCAGCTAAATGCACTGTTATGACTGAAAATTTCTTTATTTCAAATATATGGGCAGGAACTTGCAGAGGACATGGAGTCTTACTGTGTGTATATATACGCACACAAGATAGTTATGTGCATATAAATGTCTTTGAATTGCAGGGTTGGAAATCATGATTTTTTTTGCCGTTTTTAATTAAGGGGTGTGTCTGCCACTGCTTAGCAAAAACACTTAATAGCATCATAGTCTGTGGCACTTTAAAGGAACTGCTTATGCTTTCATATTTTGGGAATAAGTATGTATGAGTATTGGAAGGAGGCAATTTATAGCTGAGTGAGACTTGGATACATCTTTCAGTAGCTCATCTAATTATCCAGGTTACTACGTCAATAGATAAAAGCAATCTAATTAAAATCCACAAAGGCATACTCAATTTCCTGCAGTGTGTATACATTTTGGGGAAATGTTTTCAGTTGACTATGAAACTGTAATTATGCACTCTTTATGATGATAATGATTATAACAAGCTCTGAATTCTCTTCTTAGGATCAGCTGACTGGTTTTCAGCGGCTGACTCAGCAACTGCACATAGCCAATCAGAAAAAAGAATTGGTAAGTAAAACTTCAGAAAAATGACCTACTAAATTATGGGGGAGGGGTTCTACTAGAGCCTCAAAGTATAAAAGGAAAGCAAGAAGTCCTTTGTATGTACCTTGTTGAAAAAGAAATTGTGTCTCTCAGAATTGCTGTCTTTTCTGGGGGCGAGTCAAAAATCAAGTAGTAACAGTTCTTTTTTTCCTGAGCTCCAAACACCTGGTCAGCCTGGTTGAGAGGTTAACTCTTAATATTATGTGAGTTCTTCCTTCAGGAACTCAGGTAACACTCATAATTTGAGTATGTGGTGAGTACACTTCAGTTACACACATTCAAAGCCATCTCCACAAAGGAAAAATTTAATGATCATCTTTTATACAGGCTATTCTCTGCCACGTTTACTGATTGTTTGGCACTGCTGGATTCAGTGTCTTTGCTGTCAACCTTTTCAAAGATTTTCTGAGCAATAATCATCTACCAGTGTTTCATCCATATGCTTGGATTATGAGACACCTTAGTCTCTTAGCCTAGGACTTCCCAGGCTTAACAAAAACTTTTAATACTGTAAAAAATCAGGGTGAAATCCTGAACTACTATAGGTAGTCTACTGTCTTCTGTCTTTATCACTGGAACCCTTTTTCCTCAGATGTGACCTCCTGTTAAAATATTCTTGTTAAAATATTAGCCAGATTTCTTTGGTGTGAAATAGTGTAGGTATGAAGGAAAGATTTACATTCTTTGTCATGGTGCCTCTGTTATTGAAACTTCTCTATTTCCATCTTTTCTCTTTCCCCAATTTTTCTATTCTGTTCAAAGCCAGTGAAGTCTTTAAGTGTTCTTTGACACTTTTTTTAACATACCTAATCATTCTTATAGCTCACCTTTAAATTCTTTCGAATTATGTCGTCGTTCTTGAACTGTGATGCTGGAAACAGTACAATATTCCAGTTGAGCCCTTACCAATGTTGGGTTGTATATTGCAGATTACTACAGAACTGTATCTTGCAAGCATTTGTCCTGTTAATAAAAGCAAAATAACACTCTGAGAGGAACTTGTGTATTGTGTCATTTCAAAATTCACTATTCTGTAAAGATAGATTCTTTATAGTTGGTGGGAGGTAGCTGTCTAAAAAAACTCTCAGGCAAATACATTTATGAGCTTCTGAAGCAGTTTTGCTGAGGATTTTGCGGTTACAGGCTGTTTAATCTGCTGTTACAACATCAGTAGTCAGTACCAAAAAAACCCATCACTGAATGCCTAAAATCATAAAATTGGAAAGAGATGATATGGAGAGGAGAGAGAGTAAAATATATGAACTCATGCAAGGAGATGAAACAGATGATGTTAACATAAAGGTAATCCATTTGTCCTATCCAATGGATAGGCATATGGTAGTCCATACTCTTGTCCAAAAATAACCAATAGGTTATTTTTCCAAAAATAATAGGTTATTTATATAAAACAATAGGTTATATTGTATAAAAATAACCAATAGGTTATTTTTTAGATGTCATGGGATAAAGAAACATGCTCTTTCTTGAACTAACAAACTGAAAAATAGGAAATAAAGCCAGTAAATAGTCAGGTTTTTTTATTGTGGCCGAACAGCTGTGTTTTCTAGATGTGCTCAGATTAGAGGTGTTCAGCATATTTATAAACTAAATGAGATTCAGTATTGAGGCAAGTGTTAACTGCTGATGTCAAGCTACTTAAGGTAGTGAAAACTAAAGTAAATGCAGAAATTTGGAGAAAGATCTCATGATCTTGAGTATCTGAATTTCATCTGACGCTGGTATTAAAAACAAAGTAACGCATGTGGGCAAGAGGGAGCTTTCAGTTTGCCTATTCTATGGTGTTCTTGAAATTAGCTGTTACCACTCCAAACAGGTATTTTAGAAGTAGGAAGTGTCTAAAAACAATTCTTAGCAGCAGTCAAAAAAGCAACAAGGATTTTAGCAATTATTAGGAGATGGGGTAAGGAATATATTGTGGTTTAAGTCCAAAATATTATTGCATCTTCTATGCTGCCTGCAACTGTGGTCATCTCTACTATCTCAATGTAAGGTATATGTAAGATCCAGAGAAGGCTAGTAGCGTTAACAAAAATGGGAAATGATTCTTAAATGATAAGGCAGTTGAAGGAGAATGGCAGCTCTTGCTGGCATATTAAAAATGAAAGAGTAGCAATTGCTCATTGTTGTCTCTACTTTCCATGTGTTCTACTATTCTATTCATTGTCATAAGGTATTCAGGCACCTAAACTAGATGGAAATGCAAACAGTTGGTCTGAGCTACTACAATTCTCATCTCGGGAAGTTCCTATGCTACCAAAATACAGGGAGGATTAAGTAAAATCACTTCTGTGTTTGCCTTTCTAAAATACTCTATCTAAACCTTGGAGATGAGCCACAGTGTTAAATAGACCTTGCTGGCTATTTTAATGGTATTATATTCTGTAGAAGTGCCCTATCACAATTCTAAACATCTATTTTCAATACCATAAGGAACATGTTACATGTATCTCCTTATTTTGCAGACTAATCAACAGCTTCTGCAAATTGTAGAGCAACAGAATGTGGAACTACAGAACCAACAAAAACAACTGAGGTATAAACCAGGCAATTAAAAAAATATTAATTATCTTTTCTATAGCTTTTTCTAACCTGCTGCTATATCATGGACCTTGTTTGTACTGTAAACTGCCTTGATAATGATAGTTACAACACTTTCAGTTGAAGCCTCTAAAGTTTGTTAGAACTGTGTGCATCATTAGTGTTAGGGTAGCATATTTCCAGTTAGCGTTATTTGTCTCAGCTGTTTCTTGAAATATTCAGCATTTGACTGTTGGTTTAAAAAGAGCAAAGTGTCAGTATCACAGCAAAATACACTCTGGAGATAAGTTTTCAGTAGAAAACAATTTGCTCAAAATCCTGTTACATAATTACTCATTAACATTCTGAAATTTCAATGTTTAAAGTAGTTTTAAACTTGAATGGTGTTAATAAAATTTCCATTCACTGTTTCTCAGCAAAGAGCAATAAAATGTGGGCTCTTTGGAAATTGGAGGTAAGAGGAGTGTTAGTTATATTCCTGAAGTAGTATCAAGGAAAATGAAAACAGCTGTGACACAATTTCGTGATTATTTGTATTTACAACCAGAGTCTGTTCAGTGCCAGTTTACTGTCTCCGTTAACCCTTCTAATTAGTGATGGTTGAGGTAAAACTAAAATTTCAGTAACCAGTGGATTTGTAAAACAACAATAAAAAGGAAGTGGATTCATTATCAACCAGTGATGATTTTTTTTCTTTTCTTTTACAGCATTACCCAAAAACTTTAAATAAGCTCTTTAAAATAAACATTTATGTTTATAGGCAAAAAATTTATGATTTGCTTAAATTTGGAGGTAAATTTTCCTTTGATTTTTAGATACTGTAATTTCCTTCTATACTGTGATTAAAATATTTAATACAGTTGGACTGCTGTGATTTTGTTAGATGGTTTTCTACTTTGATTTTTAAAGAACGTCACCCCCAAAATGGTAAAAATCACTCCTGTTTTTATGTAAACTGTTAAAGATGGATCTCTGTGTGCATGCAGTCAATATTGTATGCAGTTTTTGCAAGCAATGATGGTATTGAGGAACCTAGGTTGGCTGCATCAGACCTTCACTCTGCTCTCTTCTGAACCCATACAAAATATTACATGAAAAGCAGTTGCTGTTGTAGCACTAAGTGATTGTCACTGTAAAGATTGGATATTACATGAATTTCAGCATCTGTTTAATGAGTCTAGTTGTACTATTCATAGATATTAATATTACCATGTCTCAAAACCCGTATTAAAAGGTACAGGTTGAGGGTGAATGAATAGATTTATTAGTGCTGAATATTGGTCATGGTTGAATATTTATTAACCAATTTAAAAGTTGGGGTTTTTTTTAAGAATGGACGCATCCAAACTTTCTTGCTGTTAAAGCAGTAAAAATTAGCTGCTTCTACTATTAAGCTTTCACCCTGATTGGTACATTAATTGTTTATTTACTAGAATAATTTTGGTTTAAACAATATTTAATTTTATATTTCCTTTTGTGCAATAAATGTAGGACCAGAACCTGCTTACAACTGCCAGGTTATCTCAATCACTGAAAATGTGGTTTTGAGAGGGACTTGTTAGGACCTCTCATTTTTATTAGTCAAGATTTTTCTTTGGAAAAACTGTTTTCATAAATCACGTTTTGGAAAACAAGTGTTATGACAAGCAGTCCAAGATTAACATGGTATTTGGGGTATTTGCCAAATAAAATACTGTTCTTAGAAGGGAAATAACATTTTCATATCCATACTTCTTTTTTTTTTTAATTCCTTTCTTTGCAGAGGATATTACTATTGAATTACTGTTTTGATCTCTCATTCATCTGTAAATCTTTGCTCTTGCATTGACATGCTTACAGTGACTCATGCAATAAGTGGGGCTGAAAGGAATTAGCATAAACTGAACCTATTTTAGATATTCAGTAAATGTCTAAATTCACTCTATCTCACCCACAATCATGAGATTTAATGTTTCCTTTCAAGCTGCTGTTTTAGAAGTCTTTCTGGAACTGTTTAATCTGGCTGGCAGTGATCATGCTCAACCTTTGTCATTGTTACACTCCCATATAGCATTCTCAGTTTTGGGAAAAGAGGATCTTGGAGGACTTTTGTGTCTAATTATGGGCTCTGATTACACTTGCGTGCCTCTCAGATCAGCTAGAAGTTCTTGTAACCCTGAAAGCGGTGCAGTTTTATTTGTAAAGCTAATGACAGCAGCCCTGTATAGCTCTAAAAGTGCTGCAGTGTTTTTTTTTTAAAAAGTCTGGTGTATTTTACAACTTGTTTCTCTTAACTTGAAGTTACATAGATGTAGTTTGCATGGATTATATAGCATATATTACATACAATTCCAATCCTTTAGATTGGTTTTAATAGATACACATTGATTTGTGATAATAGAGTAACAAGTCAGGAGAGGAAAAGTAGATCTATAAAAAACAAACTTGTGTGTAAGAGAGTTTAGGTTTGATTTAGGTTTGTGTGGCCTAGATTGAATGTAATTTTGGAGATTTTGATACTGCTAAATTTATAAATGTGTATTGATAAACTTTAGATTCTTTAATTGTATCAAAGTATGCAATCTGACATGTGGCCATGAAACACTGTGAACATGCTCCTGACATATTATCATGCTGTGTCTCCAGTATCTGTGCCTAAAGGAATACTGTTAGATTAAGTTTTGGCAAGTAATCTGGGAAAAAGAAGAGAAAATGAAGAATTCTGCTGGAAGTTATTTTCAGCTTGATGTTAGCTTTTATTCTTTTTTCTTACCCAAAGTAAAAAAACTGAAATTTGGGCAAAAAAAAATCCCTAAGAAGTGCTTAAGAACTTAATTATTGCTTCTCATCAATGATAACATAAACTGAATTTAAAATGTACTACATTGTACTATTTATGTACTATTATGCTAGCTACTGAAGGGCCATAATCTGCTACTCTAAGAGACATTGTAATATTTGATGTATTTCTGTAGAGAATTGAGGTTTGAATAAATTTCACTTATGCTAGAATTTTTACTGAAACGTTTGTTTGTTTTAGTGTTTCAAAGCTCTGTTGTATACAGCTAATCATGTAGTTCACTGTATTGCTGTTCTGTTGAATTAACTACTAGCAGCTGTCTCTGGAGAGGGGATGCTTAACAGTCAGTGACCTAATGGTCTTTTATGGTGGCTTGAACTGCCAGCATTAAAAATGTTTTAATCTATACACTAATGAAATATTTTTAAAGATTGGTAGATAAAATATATAAACTAAGAAAACTGACGTTGCTAGGTTGTGTATCTGCATTTCAGAATCTTAATGCTTTTAGACAAAGAACTAGTCAAGGTTATGTTAAAGATTTGTTGCACCGTGAAGAATAAAATCTGCATCTTTAGAATTAATTTGTTGCCTGTTAAACATACACATCTGAATTTGTTCCTTAAAATTCATTTTTTTATATATAAGCTTTTCTGAGTTTTACGACTTGTTTGTTTGTTTGCTTCTCCTTATGCTGGGTTTTAAGGTTTTGTTTTGGTTTACAGCACATTTTAAATATCCGGGGGAAAGCAACTTAATGTCCTCATAAATTTAACATGACTGTTTGTAGGAGAAAGGTGCATAATTCAGATGGAGTAAGATCAGACTTCTGGACCTGCAGTGCGGACCATATGTCTGGGAATAATGTTTTTAACTTTGTTTTTTGCTTTTAAAAGAAGTTATAACAAAATTAGCTTGTATGATTTATTAAGCTGAAATCAAGTATTTGCTGTAGAATAGCTGGGATTATGTATATCTTGCTTAAGATTTTCATATAGGTATAATATGTTCTTCTATGTCATTAAATCAAAGTCACTATAAGGGTTCTTTTGCTCCATACTGATTATTTAAATTTTTCTAGCTTCTTTGGTTACTATTGGTGCTCCAGTTTGCATTACCTTATCTTATATATTTCCTGTTTTTTAACTGTATCATACATGCTATCGTTGGTCTTTAAATTTAGCCTAATATGCAGCCTGAATAATTGGGTTACACCCAAGGTGAAGGACTGTCTGTCTTTTTGCTCTCAAGTTAGAGTAGGAGGGTTGCCCATTTCAGTATGCTTTTCTACTTACGAGGAGGTCTGATTCTTTAACTAGTCCTCATGTAAAACCTATTCAGGTTACAAATTTTCATCAGTTAAATTCTTTAGAAGTGATTAATGATTTTTTTTTTTTTAATTCCGAGTCAGGTTGCTTTAAAAAGTGAAATCTAATTCTGCAAATTATTTTTCTATGAAGTATCTGTGGCCAATTATATTTAAGCTGACTGAATGACTTGAAGTTCTTGATTACCTTGTCCTCTCAAATCTGTAATCAACACATACACCTTCCTGTTAGAGGTCTTAAAGAAGTCATTTTCACAGAACAATTTTTTAATGAATCTGTTGTTCATCTTCCAGTATGCCACCCAGTAAGAAGGAGAAGGGGGAAAAGTTTTCTGCCCTGTAGGAGCAGTGTTACAAAATTGGACTGCGCTTCACAGCTATTTCAACAAAGTTGTAATTGATCTGTGTTTTTTTTTTCCCCCTGTAATGATTGAAATGTAATTCATAGACTCTTTTCTTTATTCAGGCAAGCCAGAAATGATGAGCAGGCAGCAAATCTTAAGGTTGATGAAATGACCAGATTGACAAAGAGGCTTCAAAGCCAATTGGAGAGAAAGGTACTTTAGAGAAAGAAGTAACTTTCTATTGCAGTTGAATGGCTAGTCAGTTACCTGAATGCTGATGTAAAATTAATTGCAAGTTGTTCTCTGACTTGTTTTATGTTAGCACATGCTTATTTTGTTGAGGGAAGGTCAGATGATATCTCGGTAATGCATACATTCTTTCTAGGAAGAAAACTTGTTACTTGGCCAGCAAAGAGAAGCAGCATTTGGTAGCCACTTGTATCAAAATCGGACTAGGATAAAACAACTAGAAAAAAGGTAACAATCACTCCTTGGGTGTTAATCGCACAATGCATGCAAGTAAGTTTAAATACTGTGGGGTTTTTCAGCCTCCGGGTTTTGTGTTTCTGAGCAGTGCTGCTTTCTCAAAATACAGGTATCTTAATGCTTGGCTGCTCTCAACCTTGTTATATTCTGCAGCCTTTCAGAACAGCTTCTTATTTCAGTGTTTTTAAAATATAAACAGGCCACCTGATTTTATTGACTGTAATGGAGAAAAAATGAGGCATATATGTTTCGTTCTAGTACATAAATTCTAGTTACTCAACTGTTGTTAGCTTTGGGTGGAACTCTAAAGAAAACCATTCGTACTGAAATTTGAAAACGTTTAGGTAAACTTGAAGGTTTTGAAGTGATTATTTTTTCCCCCTCGTGTTAGATAGGATTTGTTTTGAGGTGTTAGTTCAGCAATCTTTACACATTGAAAGGTAATGACGTTGTTAAAGCTCGCTTCTTAACAATAAAAGCAGCTTGAATAAGTTTGAGCTAAGGAGTAGAACTTAAATTCCAGCACTATCTACTGGAAGATGTAAGACCCGGGTGCTTTTGCATGGATTTTTTTCCCCCTTCATTTTCAAGGATAAAACACTTGGCTGAGCACAGTGATTTTTGATCCAAGCATTGCAAACTGAAGTTAATTCAAGTTGTTGAATTATTAACATTAGTCAAATGACCTGATAGTTAGGAATATGTAAATTTCTTACTGAAATAATTGTGTGACTGTTCATCTTCCATTCTTGGCCAGCCTTGCAAGCATGACTTTCAATAGCTCTAGAACCCAAGTAATTACTAGGGAAACAACCTTGTAACTGTGATCAAGTACAGTCCAAGTTGTTACACAGGCTAGTGAGGCTACCTCTACTTGATGAATTTTGCTGGCCTAAGCATTGTGGAGGATCCTAAGTTTATTTTAGAATGTCTGAAGGAATTAGCTTATTTTACTGTTTTCTGTAAGTTTTTGGTCTTGGAAAAATTGGGCTTTGGTGCTGCAAAAATGTGGTGGTTGTCTCTGTTTTCTGAAGTGCTCTCAATGGATATTTAGAACCATGAACTTCATTGAACCAGCAGTACTTGTGGAACTTTCTGAGATCTGAGGATACCTTTGAGCCTTTCTTGTTCTTTTTCATGTTCTACCACTACTGACAGTCGTAATTAAACAAGATTTTCCAAGCTGTTGTAAAATTACAAGTGGTTTCTTGTTCTAATGGTATAGCTACAACTTAATTGCTCACATGCAGTTATTCCATTTCCTCCACAGAGGAAAACTGTGTTCCTTCTGGGGCTGTTATATTCTGTTTTAATATAGAACATTTGCAGTGATGTATCCCAGGATAGCAACATTCTTCGAAGGATCTTCTGAGATTCTGAGATCAGGTATCTGAGTTAATTCTTTTAGTTCAGTTTGTTTCTAGGACTTGATGAATGTTAAGCTCAAAGACTGTCCAAAACCAAGCAGAAAACCAGGAATGCACTTTTGGCAACTTATGAATACATCTTATTAGTTTAGCTTGCAAGTATTAGTGTATTAACCATCTTATTGTTAAATTAATGAAATTATTACTGTCTTGTAGATTAAGCATTACTGTCCAAGATGCTCAACAGCAGAGAAAAGAAAGAACAGCCTGGGAGAAACAAATGGTGGAACTTCAGAAAAAGATTGCTAATCTAGAAAGGGAGAAGCATGATGCTGTTGCAAAAATCCAAGATTACATACACCTCTTACAAGAAGCTGACCTACAAAAAAGTTTGGTAAGGCAAATGTTGAAGATATTTCTTAGTTATTAGAATACTTTAATCACTTACGGTTGTGAGGTGCATACGCAACCAAACTGCATGTCTGTTGTGCTAAAATTACTACAAGTGCATAGTGCATAAGATAATGAACTCTGATATGACTGTACATTAGTTAGACTTGTTCTACAGTACAAATTTCAAAGAATATGTTGAGTGTCTGGATAAAGGTGACCTAAGTGATAATACTATACCTGAACTTTCAAAAATTTTTCGCAGAGTTTCTTGTCAACAGTTGTTTCTTGTTTCTTAAAAACAAAATGGACTGTCATAATAAAAAGCAAGGTTGTGTTACGAATTTCTAACTTAGAAAAGAAGAGCTAAAACTAAAGGGAATTTTTTTGTTACACACTGGGCATAGGTCAACAAGAGAGCAAGTTCTGTGTTCATATCTTAATAATGCAGAAAAAATCTGGAGAAGTGCCTGAGCAATCAGTGGGTGAAGTGTGCAGTCAGGAAGAATTTGCCAAGGTGTTTATTCATGTATTATAAAATGGCAGAAGAAATTCAGATGTGCCACACTGGTTGCTGAATTTAGTCGTACGTACCAGACAAAAAATGGTTTAAGAGATAGTGTGGGTGTCTCTAACGAATATACTTGCACAATCCTCTGTGGTGCTCAATACAATGAATAGAATGTGTAGAGTGAATGTCAGAAATAAAGGTGCTTTTAAACATAGTGCCACCTTCATGTGCAGTTTTGATCAATCCATTTCAGGAAGACATAGGAGAAACCAGGAAGTGTAGGAGAAGTCAACAAAGAAAACCAGACTTTTTTTTTTGTATACAGTACGTGATTAAACTGTCATAGCATGAAGGCTATGCCAGAAGTATGTAGATATGAAAATGGTCAAATTCAGGACAGGACAATCCACCAACACTTCGTAAAGAGCAGAGTCTAATCCAGCAAGTCTTGGTGTGTCTGTTGATCAAAAAAGAAATCCTTTTTTCCCAGTTCTTAACTTTGCAGAAGTCTGTTCTTTGCCCCTTTTGAGGCTAGATTATGGGGCTTGGAAAACTTCTGTCTAATATTCACTCTTTGTTTAATGGTAGGCTTCAGTTTCAGTCAGACTTTTAGAACTGATGAATTGTGTTTCCTGTCAGGACAGAACTTTAACACGCATCTGATGACTGTAGGTATCAGTAAGTGAAACCCAGTGTAGTCAAAGTCCATGGGAATAAATGGGAGAATCTTAGAATTTCCTTGGAGCTAACATGTTAAACCATTGAGCAGTTAAGGAAAGAAATGCTCCCTTTTACTCTGAAGTTGGTTTTTAAACTTGAGGAGCCTCCTGAGTGTCTAAACTGGATTTTTAATTTAACTCTTTGAACATTAAAGTTAGTGTTGCTCTTGCTGATTTCAGTTCTGTGACAAAGGAGGCAGACCTGCCTCTTTTTTGTCTGACAGAAAAGAGAACTAGCTTCTTGGAGGACTTCCTGCTACCTTCTGGCCTGCTTCCCTAATAAAGTACTGACAAAGCTTAGGGTTCTGCATGTTATTGTACTTAAACTTCTGTGATTATTCTTGCTATACAAAAAGGGGTTATCATCTTGTTACAGTTTTCTCATGTATTTATAGTTATTTAGGAAATCCTTTGGTGCCATCTTTTCCTTCTCATAATTTCCCCATAGCTTTGTGCATCTCACTTGTTTCCTAACAGAGAACTTGCTATGCACAATTGTTGGTATTTTTTGTTACAGATCTGCCCCTAAATGAGAACATGAGAGGGCAGCTCTGAGTTCCTATGCTTTCTTCTGTGTAATTCTACACCCAACCAAAATCTGAAGGTCCCAATAAGAAGTCTCAAGAGAAAAAGGCATCTACTGATGCTAACTTTTTGTGTGGTACTGATGTACAAGAAGGTTCATTTAATGCAAAATGCTCACTGTTCTTGTTCTCTAGTTGGGTCTTATTGTCAAGCTACTCCAAACCAAAAAGGAAAAAAGGTGTTTTGAACACTGTGTGATTTCTTCTCTCAGTGCTAGATGCTTTGTCACCCCTGAAATACCAGTAGTATTTCAAGTTGTGATTTTTTTCTAGGCACTCTCTGGGGAGAAAAAAAAGGAAGAGGAAATAAAAAAAATGAAAAAAGAAATGTCTCAAATCACAGAAGATAATGCTGCAAGAATTAGAAAGGCAGTAAGTTACAATGTTTAGAAGGAATGGGAAGATTTTTTCGTTTTCCTCACTTTGCAAAGCTGTAGATGGTGTATGATTATGAGCAGTTTTCTTACAGGTGTTTGGGTAATATAGATAGCAGGGCAGCATACCGACACTACTGTACTTTCCAGGTTTGTTATCTAGACATAAATTCTTCCAAACTAAATGATACTCTGAAATTACTCAAGAAATAAAAGCGTTAATGTTTGTGCAGACAGTGGTGTAGAGAAGGCTGCCCTGTGAAGATGTTAAGAATGGCACTTTCTTTTATCTCAGAGATTGGGTTCAGTGGCACATCAACACACAGTGTTGCATTGCTATCAAGTTACTTAATTCATTACACGTGGCCTCATTTGAGAAGTTGCTGATGGAAGCTTGTCATGTATGTGCAGATCATAGCACCTTTTGAAAGTTATACTGCCAGTTTTGTGGTATCTCAGTACTTAAAAATATTCCCATATTTAGTCAAGTAAGACTCTTCTACCCAGTATATCTAGCAAACAAAAGTTTCAGTGTCACAAACTAGAATTTGATAGAGAAATGTCTAAAAAAAATGTTGTAGTCTCTTCATGATCTTTTGTTGTTATAAGCAGCTGAAATATTGAAGCTCTTCTGATAAAAGACTAGTCACAAAATTAATTTTCTCTATGTTGCATCCTGTCTGCAGTTAAAATGCTGACTAATCTACCTGGAGGTTCTCAATAATTACCTGCATGTCTGAGAGACTTTTATTTTATTTTAAGACAAGCTCCAGAGGAAATAAAAGCATGTGTTGGCAATGTCTTTTGGTGCAAGTGAACAATAGTGTAAAGAAATTATTTCATTTTTTCAAGTTTTCAGTGGTGTAATTAATTTTGACTCTTTTCACCTTCTTCTCCATGACACAGAGTGCCGGTGTACTATATAGGGATAAAAGGGTTATTTTTCTTTCCAATCCTTTCATTTCAAGAGGTGTCAGGAGCATACTACCTAAATTTTCAGAGCCTATGATAATAAAGGAAGTTTGTGCTTCCCATTTATGGTTACCTGAAAGAATCACAAAAATTGCATAGATTACTTAAAACTTTCATAAGTGGTTCAGAGAAAGTACAACAGCTAAAGAGCAACTAGGATAACCACTTTAGTTGTGACAGTCATTTACTGATTAGAATTTAGAAGTTTGGAAATGTCCTATTTCTTATTTTGAAATTGTCTCAGTAAATCTATCAAAAGCACAAAATCTGAAATTTTAAACCATGAGTTGTCATGTTTCTCCAGATATTAACAAATACTTACTTTGTATGTGGTCTAAAAATGTCTTGTTAGACAAATTGCAAATATCTTGCACCTGATAGCAGCTTTCTTGGTAGAATTAGTGTTCTTTTTATAAGGCTTTGTTGTGATGTCTTCCTTTCTGCCTTTTTTTTTTAACAAGTATGGATTGATAATAAACATTCTTCTAACATATGTACAATAAGATTTGTCAGTTATTGCAATCCCAGATATTTTTATTTATATGCACCATGTATAGACTATATATATATACACAAATATATATATATTTTTATATATATATATTTAAAAAAAACACAAGATGGAAAAATAGTTCATGGATTGATGTGTTTCTGCTTTGGTTTTGATCACAGGTAGACATGGCAAAGAAGCAGTATAATGTCCAGATTTCTCAGCTAGAAGAAGAACTTTCAGCTCTTCAGATGGTATGGTCTTGACTGATGAAAGTATTTTTGATAGCAAAATGTTTGAGACTTCTAGTTTTTGTTGATGAAGTAAAATGCCAAATTCTGGTTAAAATGCAGCCAAATAAAATACGAATAATGGGTAATTGTCTAGGTCTGTGCTTTATTACTGTATAGCACTTTACATCCTTCATAACTCCAGACATAGAGTGCCTAAAAACATAGAGTGCCTTTCACTTTACTTGAC
Source organism: Psilopsiagon aymara (assembly GCA_024733675.1). Lineage (NCBI taxonomy): Eukaryota > Metazoa > Chordata > Aves > Psittaciformes > Psittacidae > Psilopsiagon > Psilopsiagon aymara. The sequence goes on from JANRGW010025434.1 coordinate 18,601, forward strand.
AAAAGCAGCTGTGTACAGTGTCCTGAAGGTTGGTACAGAGATTCATATTTAGGTATAAAGCGTATTTGGTTTGAAACTTCATTTTTAATGTACAGATTTGCCTTATGCATATGCAATCATACCTTACTTTCCCTAAAAACTTGACTGGCTGTGCATAAAGTTATGCAGTTCTGCAAATCCACCCATTTCTTTGTGTAAGTTTATTCCTTGATGTAGGTTTAGTTCACAAGCATCAAGTCAGTGAGGTGCTGTGCTCTAGAAAATATTTCCCAGGGGATGGCATTTCTTAGGTATTCCTGTTTCTTTCAGGGATAAAGCATGGAAAGCTGAGTATCTGTACCATATTAGCTGAGTATGTAGAAATGAAGTATATGAAAGTTGATGAAATATGCTAAGGGAAAGTCTGTGCATTATAGTCATCACGTTCTTGAATGAACCAAGAGCTTGTAACAAATCGTATGGGAGACCAAAAGAGCTCAGTGCATATGCACAATTTATGTATTAAATTTCTTAAAAAAAGCTTTCATTTTACATGTCTTGGTCTGTATTATGAATAAGACTGATCCTATCAAGAAAATAATGAGCAGGTAATTATAATCAAATGAATTCATACCAGCAGCAAGAATTGCATTTACAATGGCTGGTTTTAATCTTTGACACTGCTTGAATTTTTGGAGTTATTTTTTTATTAGATTTATCTTAAAATGACTTTTGAAAAACAGGAATGTGAAGAAAAACAGGGTCAAATTGAACGAGCTGTTAGAGAAAAGAGAGCAGTGGAAGCAGAACTTGAAAAGGTAAGGCAGTTGAATGCTTTTTTACATCACATTTAAGATCACTTTTCAGAAGGAAAAGATAAATTTTTCCTATTTCTCATGGTTGGTTTTTCCTTAATTTTCTTACTTGATTCTTGGAGTGGACTTTCTTAATTGTAAGTTTTCATGCAGTCATTTTAAGATCACGTTTTTATGTAATCCAGAAAGCATTTTAAAGCTGTAATAGCAAACCGTAAAAGAAGGTTCTTTGGAAAGTATAAAAAGTGAAAGAAGAGATGTTTGACATAATCTGAAAGAATGTTGGCACATACTCCAGTTAAGCTTAACCAACAAAAAAATTAATGGATGCCAGACCTTTGAAAACTTCCCAAGTAGCAGCAATAATGATTTTTGTTCAAAACTTAAATTCAGTTTTGGTTTAAATGACTGGAAAATAAGGTGCAATGAGGAATAAGTAGCCTCCTTGTCAGTATGATAGAATCGTAGAATAGCCAGGGTTGGAAAGGATCTTAACTTCATCTAGTTCCAACCCCCTGCCATGGACAGGGGTGCCTTACTCTAGACCATGTTGCCCAAGGCTCTGACCAGCCTGGCTTCAAACACTGCCAGGGATGGAGCATTTGCCACTTCTTTGGGCAACCTGTTCAGTGCCTCAGCACCTGCACAGTAAAGAACTTCTTCCTTTTATCCAGTCTGAACTTCCCCTGTCTGAGTTTGAACCCATTACCTCTCATCCTATCACTACACTACTGTGCTGTACCACAGTATTACACTGCCAGTCACCAGTGCAAGGTAAAGATGATGTTACATATAAGCTTATTCTTCAGATTTACAGGGAAGACGAAGGATATGAATCTGACAACAGAAAACTAGAGCAACTGCATCAGAAGTACTTACTTGAAGAGACTGCAAAAGGTGACCTTCAACTCACTCTTCAGACAACACAAAATAAACTGAAACAGCTGGAAATGAAGTAAGTAACGGATGTTACAGAAATTAGCATGGAAAACAATGGAAATTATGTCTGAGTATTTAAACTGTTATTATGTGCTAGGATTTTGTTACATCTTTTTAACCAGTGACAGGAATAGTATCCAGATACCACAGTTCTGAGGCAAGGGCAATTGTGAATCACTGCAAAAGAATTAAAGGGGGTAATGTGCTATGGAATGAAAGCAGTTTTTTGACCAAGAAGAAGAAAAGAGTATATTATTTGGAATCTCACTGTTTTTAAATACTGTTTGTAGGAAAACTATGAATTATTCAGGCAGTATTTATACTATTAATTCATCTACAGTGAGGTATCTCCTAGTACATGCAGAACACTGCTTAGATAGTGTACTGAGTTTCAGGTATGTGTTCAGAGCTAGCAGGCATTATTGCAGTTCCAATAATACAGTGGTAAAAGTACACATTTCTAGGAGAGGTTGTAGTTTTCAGCATGAAAATCTAAGATTCTCTGTAAGCCTTAGTCATTTCTGTACTCTGATCATCCTAAATCATAGAATGATAGAATAGTCAGGGTTGGAAAGGACCTTAAGATCATCAAGTTCCAACCCTCCTGCCATAGGCTGGGGTGCCTTACTCTGGATCATGTCGCCCAAGGCTCTGACCAGCCTGGCCTCAAACACTGCCAGGGATGGCGCGTTTACCACTTCCCTGGGCGACCTGTTCATTACCTCACCACCTTCACAGTAAAAACCTTCCTCCTTATGTCTAACCTAAACTTCCCCTGTTTAAGTTTGAACCCATTACCCCTTGTCCTGTCACTACAGTCCCTAATGAAGAGTCCCTCTCTAGCATCCTTGTAGGCCCCTTTGCCAGAGCAGTCCTCAGTTGGGAGCCTGGAAATGTGGTTAAAAATTAAAATCTGTTGTTTGGCATCATTTTACTCTGATTGTTGCAACACTAGATTGGTTTTATGAATACTGTCAGGATAAAATTCTTTGCTGAATTGTGTGTAGTTCTAGCTGTCAACCATTAAACATGCTGAGCTGATAGAAACTTTCAGGAAGAAACGGGAACAGCTGTACTGGGTCAGACATAAGATCGGTCCCAGATTTTTATTTTTTTTTCCCTCTTGTGTGGTAGTTGCTCAACTCTTGAGTTCCAACACGACATTTCTTCTCTTTCAGCTTTGAGGAGGAGAAATCCCGTTCCCAGGAAGTTATCTGTAATTTGCAGAGCACTTTGAAATCAGAAAGAGAAATGAGTGTCTCTATCAGTGAACAAAGTCTGAAGCTTCAGCAAGAGAACGAACAGTTGCAAAAAGAAATGGAGGACTTGAGAAAACAGGTCATAGAGGCTCAACGAAAAGCTAACATAAAGGTATGGTTTATATGTTACTTTTATTTTAACGTATGACTGATAATTACTTTGTAAGGCAGCAGTTCTAAGAGAAAATCATTTAAAGCTTGACTTAAGGAAGAAAATTTCAAGGATACTTCCTGGTTTCTGCTTAAAATGAACTTCATTGTAGCATTGTTTCCTCAGAATCTATTAGGTAACTCAGTCTCTGTCAATTAAATTTTGGTTTAATATGTATAAGATCCCAAATGTTCTTTGTTTAAGATGATTAGATTAAATAATATAATAATTAAATAATAATCCTTCAAGTGATTTCACTTACTCCAATTCCAGAGCTTCATTTATTTGTCTGTAATGTGTTACAAATTTCTGTGTAAATTTCAGTCTAGAGTTTTCCTCTGTTTGTATGTCCACCATGTTGTCAGTGCAGTGTGCAACTAATAAATAATTTAATACTGTGGTTTCGAACACTGGTCCTGTAATTTCTGAACAGAGAACATTCTTGAAGTTCCTGACGACTGGAAAAAGGGAAATATACCCCATTTTCAAGTAGGGGAAAATGGATGAGCCAGGGAACTACAGAGCAGTCAGCCTCACCTCTGTGGCTGGCAAAATCTTGGAGCAAATTCTCCTGGAAGGCATGCTGAGGCACATGAAAAACAACAAGGTGGTTGGTGACAGC
>JANRGW010025435.1:0-64343 GCA_024733675.1 Psilopsiagon aymara
GAAAGTTGGGGCTGTTCAGCCTGGAGAAGAGAAGGCTGCGTGGAGACCTCAGAGCAGCTTTCCAGTGTCTGAAGGGGACCAACAGGGATGGTGGAGAGGAACTCTTCATTAGGGACTCTAGTGATAGAGCAAGGGGTAACGGGTTCAAACTTAAGCAGGGGAAGTTTAGATTGGATATAAGGAAGAAGTTCTTTACTGCAAGGGTGCTGAGTTTGCCCAGGGAGGTTGTGAATGCTCCATCCCTAGCAGTGTTCAAGGCTGGGTTGGACAGAGACTTGGGAGGCATGATTTAGTGGGAAGTGTCCCTGGCCATGGCAGGGGGGTTGGAAGTGGAAGATTTAAGGTCCCTTCCAACCCTAACTATTCTATGATTCTATTTCAACAAATCCAGCATATTGGAAGAGAATATCCCCTTACATCATGCAGCATACCAGAGAAGTCTCCAAAACTCGAGGGATGTCACACAGGGGGAGGAGACAGAGGTCAGTTTTCCCAGATGAGTCTACAAACTAATCTCCAGAGCAAAGAAAACGCTCTGGAGTCCTCATGAGGGCTGTTGTTGGCAAACTTTATACAAACAGGACTCCGGCAGACACTGCCACAAGGGTCCTCAGTGTTTCCCTCAGCCCACATCTCTTGTCTGCTGAGGAGTGATGCAATATTTGAATGTGAATAGTGCAAGCTGGCTGGCAGAGAAACAGGCATTAATCAGCAGCCTCTGCACTGGAGCTCCAGCAGCTTCCAAGCTGTCACTGGGAGCTGCTTGAGAGAGAGGAGGGGAAAGTGGACTCAGAGGCCAGCCCTTGGCACAGCACAGGTCATGGAGGCATGGAGAAATGGCTGCAGCCAACAGCAGAGAGGAATTAGGTTCACAGGATGTCCAAGACCTTTAGGAATCCTCCTTCCTATTTCTGCTTGTGACAGGATTGATAAAGCACCCCAGAAAAACCACTGAGCAGACATTAGCAAATGTCAGTCTAAGATGTCTGCCTTGAGTGACTGAGGCCAGGTTGGCCATGGAACATAAACCAAGAATACATGAGTTTTGGAAGGAACTAAACCCAGGCAAAAAGCCGTGTAAGAGAAATAATAACTCTAGGCAAAACCGACATGTGTTGGACCTGGTTTCCACTGAATAGCCTTAAACTGGATTTCCAGGAAACATAAATCAGTGCAGCTCCACTTGAATAAGGGGTTTTACATACCAGCTGGAAATCTAGCCGGGATATCAGAGATGCTTTCATCCACCATTGCATTGCATAATGCTACCTTCAGCTATAGCCCACAGGCTTCAAATGCTTTTGGGGGAGGCAGGCATCTGCCTGATTGATAGTCAGATAGTGAAAGCACCTAATTAATAAAGCCCTCTGGTTCTTGGATAACAGCTAATTTCCAGGTTTCTTTCCCCTCAGAAGAGGTTGCACTATACGGTCCACTTCAGAGAGTACGGCCGGTCTCTTATCTCCGCCTCAGCACTGCGGTCACACTACAGTTTGCCAGTGACTTATATTTGGTCTTCCTGACAGAGACCACAGCTGCTTGGATTTTAGAACACTCAGCAAAGCTCATGTGCATCACTGAAACTTAAGCAGGTGAGCTAAGAGCTTGAAGTGTTTTATCAGTTCGGTAGCAAGTGATACTAACCCTCCTTTAAAAATAGCTGAGTAGGGTAAGGTAAAGAAGCACAACTCCTATCAAAGCAGGTTTTTATTAGAAGCAGACTTAAAGCATCAGTCTTTAATAAGGCTGCATACATAGCTAAGACTAATACAGTCATGTCTCAATGGAGCTGCTTCGCAGATGCTGACAAATCAGGCAACTTCTTCTTTGGCTTGGAGATCCTATCTAAGTAGCGAAACTGCTTCCACATGTTCATTATGTAGTGCAGGGTTGGTTTTGTGGTTATTAATGCATATGTTGTACAGAGCAGAGACCCTGGCCTGCTTGAAACATGGGTCTCCTCTCACTGCTCAATGTCTGTCTCCGGCAGCATGTCCTCTGATGTGGAGAGAGAGAAAAGACACAATTTCTACCCCATGAAATGAAGTAATAAGTCAGATTCTTAAATCATTCTGTAATACTTAGATTTAGGGCATACAATGTTCTAAGCTAAGCAGAAAAGATCTGTGAGGGTTAAAGACAATAAATCAGATGACAGGAAGAAGGATTTTAAAAATGAAAAAGAAAGGTAATATAGGACTTGAAATAACCAAATGATGGTGCTGAGCAGAGAGGATTTGGTGATAGTTTGATGTAAAGAATCTTTAAGTGAGAATGTGGACCTAAGTCCACTCCTCGGTGGTTGGTTTTTTTCATCAGGTGTTGAATTCTGCATTAGAAATGCCATAACTCATAAGCAAATGTATCTCTAACAGCATCTGAAACTCAGTCCCAGCTTATGGCTGGCTGGCTAACTGTGCTCAGTTCTCATGATAAAAAACTGATATAAAAGCTGACCTCAATTGTTCATGTCTCTGCCTGCAGCTTCCTTCATCTGCCCGGACAAGTCATCTAACCTCTGCACTTCAGTTTTCTCTTGTGCTGTGCACCTGTGGCAACAATTGAGCTTTAATACAGATGCTGCACAAAGGTGAAATATGAATATGAGAGGTAGCAAAAGCAAGGTCTGAGCCCAGGCAAGCTTTACCAGGGTAAAACATGTGGTCACCTACAATGCTGGTGGGAATGCTTGTCTTGACTGAGCCTGAGAGGAGGGCTGCAGGAAGATGTGACCCACCACCTGGGAGGCTGGGCTTGCTGCTGATGGTTTGTGTAACCTCTGTTCAAGCAGTGATTGCTAAGAAAGGTAAAAAGTCAAGTACAGAGGGGTCATGTAAAACATGAACTAAATTCTGAGCTCCCCATGACAGAGAGCAGTATTTGCATACAGGTGTAATAGTAGGAGCTGCAGAGAGGTGCCCTGTTGCCATTATATTTATTAGTAAAGCAAGCATGTACTAAAATCAGTGGAAAGGCTCCCGCTATATTCAGCAGCCTTTGGCTTCAATCATAAAAATGCCATGCTCACAATGCCCTTTTATTTCTCCATATCCAGCATTCCCCGTCCAGGAATGATGCACATCCTTCACACACCACTGGATGAGAGAGAGAAGGTTGTACATGGCTTAACAAAGGAATTTGTTAGGAGGGCAGAAAGCTGTTGCTGGCTGTATTAAGTGACCAAATTTGCACCTTCAGGTCATCACAGTGTGTTAAGAGTCAATGAATAGCTTGGCTAGGAAAAAGAGATTAAAAAAGCAATTGTTAGGATATATTTAAAATGTCTCATTTGAAAAGTGTTATTTAGATGGCTGCCTGTATTTCCTTTATCTAAAGGTTAAATACAATGTCAGGAAATTAACATTTAGTTTGGGGTTGCATTTTGAATCAGTTTGACTCCGCTTTGAGTGAATTTCATCCAAAAAAAAATCTTTAAAGTGTTTCATTTTGATCTGAAAACTACAAAGTGAGTTCTGTTTTGGGAGAACTCCAACTTTTACTTTATATTCTGCGCTTTTAGTTCTGTGGCCACACTAGAAAAGTAGCTATTCAGACTATCCTAATTATAGATGTAACCGTAGTCATCCCAGCATAAATAATGAGCAGATAGCCTCTTGGACTATACTGACTGGCAGTACAGTAGGAAGCCAGTGTTGCATAGTTCAGATTCATTTAACATTCCCTTTGTAAATCCATCTCTTCTGCTCTTCTGCTGTTTTCCCAAACATCATTACGGTGGAATATAAGAGCAGCACAACAATACAGAGCAGGACAGTGGGAGTTTTGGAGACACAATACATAGACTCTGCTCCAGGAACAAAAGAAAAGCAAAAGAAACACTGGCCAAGCAGATTTATACTTACATTCTTACTTGAAGCTTCCTAATATCTAACTGCAGCCTCTCATTTCCCAGCCATCACCTGCTTTCTCCAGGGTTTATGTTAACATGCTGATACACACACAAAAATCCTTGAAGAAAAAAGACTCCAAAGACTTGCAAAAAGAAGATTGCGAAAGACTTGCAAACCTTATACTCCTATACTCATCCTCAATCTGATTCTATGTGTGCAAAGATTTTCTGTGCGTGATAATCAGCAGTACTGACAAGTGCATTGGGCACCTTCATTCAGAGCCATCTCTTGGGTCCATGATGCTCCCTCCATTTGAAGGCAGGACCCTGGCAAATGCACCAGTAATACTGCCCATGAAGGGTCAGAGCCATTCATCAGCTGGCAAAGGCTGAAAGGGTTTTCAGCTCTATTTCTCCATGTAAAGTAGCCATGCTTTTAAAAAAGGAAAGATAAGCACACTGGCAGAGGGAATGTGAGGACAGACTGTTGGACGTTCCGCATCTTCCCAGCAGGTGGGTGATACATAAGTGGGATGGGAGGATGATCCAAGGCATGGGCTGGGACTAGATGCTAGCACAGGGCTGTGGTGTCATGCCTGGGACTTATCTCCCATATATCCACCTATAAGTCAACACTTAATCTAAACTAGTTGCTGGAGCTTCTGTTGGCAGGTGGTGAAAGAAGGTACTCCCAGAGGTGACTTAGACTAGTTTAAGTTGAATCCTAAAATGAGCAGCAAGTTACTCAAAGCTGCCCATGAACACATTCCCAAGTGGCAATACTCTGTACTGGGAGCCCCAACTCTCCATAAACCCTAGGCATGTCTGCATCTGTTTGATGTGAATGATGAGTTCTGTGGCCTGGATTTTCACTGTGAGCTAACCCATGGATGGGTGACTCCCTGTCCTCAACCTCCCTAGCTTAACTACAAGCACAATTACCTCTACAGCTCTGCCCCATGGTGATGCAGATTGCTGCCTACAACCATGGCACAAAAAGTGCTGTCAGGTGTTGGGCAGCTGTACCAAGCTGCAGGTCCTCGTCACACCAAGGATGGATAGAAAAGACAAAGACCCTGATTCCCTTGGAACTGAAAACCTATTCACATATAGTGAAGACTCCAGTACCAGGGAATTTAAACAAAAAAACTGCATTTTTTGGTGCTGCACCTCAAAATCCAAACTAGACATGCTTTTCTCTGGTTCTAAACTCAACTAGATGTGACAGAAACAAATCTTTCAACTCTCAGGTACGTCTGAGTTTTTTAGCAGCTTGATTGATAATTATTAAACTTATAACAGAATGAGATATTTATTCAACTGTGAAACTGCCATCATATAAAATCACTGGCAGGGAGATCTATGTGGTGTTACGTTTAAGTCTATTTATGTCTGTTTATGGGTATATTGGACATGACTGTTGACATCCATAACTGCTGGAGCAGCAAGGCCTGGATGCACAACATGTTTTGGAAGAGACACAAAACTTCAAGCTTAAGATGGTCAAATTACCAAGCTGAGAAGAACATTTTTTCCACAGCAGGTCAGTCCACAATTGCTTTCTTAGGAGCAGTCAATGCTGGTTGCTTTTGGACCTGATGGCCAGACAACCTGACCACTGGACTAGCACAACCATGTCTGATTCAGTCTGGCAATGTTTCCACTGCTTATGGTCAGGTCTTCTGGGGCAGAGTATCACTTTTAATAAGCCTTATTTCTAAAACATGTGATTGTGGGAATTTCTTTCGGAGCAGTATTACTTTTATGTTGGACTCTGTAGGAAAAGAACAAACCCTCCTTTCCAGTTGATTTTTCATACTTTATTATGAACATAATTGGAATCCTCCTATACTGAAAAAGATTTTGCCAGAGATTGATAGTGGTGTGCAGGCTGAGGATGAAGGCAAATTTAATCATTGGTTTTGTTATTCTGTTTTCCTGATGAGGGTAATTTCCCATCATCCTAAGTGGCTTGAACAGCCACAGGCTTGAAATAGTGGTGATGGAATTTCCTGGGAACAAATTAACGTGGAGGCATCGGACTACTACAGCAACAGTGTGGTAAAAGAATGTGCCTTTTACTATATGCCTACATCGTACTGATATATATTTTGGCCAACACCAAATGTCACTTACAAAATGTGTACTTCATTGTGGCCCCTGTTTTTCCCTCAGACAGAAGCTGGGAGCACTCCTGATCATGGTCCTACAGCGCTTTCCCATGCAGGCAGAGCTCCCACTGCTTTCCAGACGGGCATGTACAAGTTAGGGCTGCTGGATCTATCCCTACCATGGTAAAAATAGACAGTTACTTGGTTGTTTTCATTAAAAGGAGAGGAAGGAGAGCATTATATAACTGGAGTTTTTTAGGGGGAGAGCACTGGTTTATTTAAAACCTCCAGTGATAGCTCCTTTCCCTGACAGGGATTGGCTCTGCAACAGCGCATGAAAGCTGGGATCGTGCCATTGCTGGAGAGCAATGCTCTTTTCTTTATTAGCAGACAATAAGCCACATTCAAGACATGCTAAAGAGTTGGAAGACAAGCAGCCAAAGCAGACAAATTCAAAGTGAGGGCTGGTGCTTGGGAGCTTGTTTGCATTTGCCTGCAAGGGAGAGGCAGACACAGCTGAAGATGTGGCAGTTCTTTGCCAATGCTCTTGGTGCTAATGGGGATCTGGACACAGACATGATTTTGACACCTGTGCTAATTTCTTACTCTTAGCAGACAGAATTCCTGCAGGATTGGAGCAATAGGGCGAGTGCTGAAGGCAGGGCTCACCTGAGAAGAGATAGGGCTTTTATGGTGGTGAAGGATGCTTAGGGACAACTTTGACACAGTGAGAGAGGAAAAGAAGTTCATGGGGGCTGGAGGTTCTGTTAGCAGAGGAGTTTGGCTCTTGTGTCATGTGTGGAAGAGGCATCTTGATGCTTGTAACCCTGCTGCTCTTCCCTCTCTGTCCCAGCTCTGTGCACAGTACCCTCATAAGCTAGAGCCAGGTCTCACCTACTCAAAGGATATAGCCACAGCTCTTCTGAAAAGACATGACTCAGGGTGATCCCAGAGCTGATCTCTTGTCCCTGGCAGAGGCCAAAAGAAAATGCCTGAAGGGGATGAGAGCAAGGTTTGTCTACAGCATCCCCATCCCTAGCTGTCCTCCTGTCTGGCTCCTCTCCCTGTCCATGTCCCCTTGGGAGAGGCATGGTTCACCAAACCCCTGGAGGACATTCCTCACCTGTGGCTCCGCACCAGAGTTCCACATGCTTTGGATCAACAGAGCAGGTCTGTGGGGTGGCTGGCACACCCCAAAGGAGCTGCAGGCCTCCCATAGGATGCCAGAGCTCTGATGGCATCACGCTGGGTATCCTCAAAAGCCCTCGGAAGAAAATATTTCACACTGTGCTTGCATTGATCCAAAGCCCAGTTTTTCTATTGTTTTCAGTGGCATTTGGTTTGGGCCACAAGGCTCTGAATCAACAGCAGTGCTGAGCCTAAGGAGTCAAAGGGACTAAAGCACCTGGTTACAGCAAAGCTGCTTTTGAAGTTATTCCCTGCCTGGGGACTATTCCCTGCCTGGGGACTATTGGATTTAGAAGCACAAAATGCTGTCATTTCCATGGGACTCCAGCAAATTCTGATGTGCTTTACAGAGCACAGGGTTGTGGGCTTTGAAAGTAGACCCTCTTCCAAAAGAGATACAGAACTATGAGCAGCAGGCTGTGTTCATTCCTTGAACCAGTTGTATCAGGATACTGGGATTCACACCATGCAAAACAAGGTGAGATAGAAGAATCCTGGTGAAGGTCATTTGAAAAGCCTCGTTTCAGAATGCCACTAACTGAAAAAATACAGCAACCTTATGAAATGTGTTTCAGCTCTGAGACGTTAATTGTCAACGTTGAGCCAAGGGGCATTTCTTATATGGAGTTTCAAATGAACAAGAAATAAATCTTGGCACAGCCTTTGCTACAGTGGTTTCAGAGGAGTAATTAAACAGAAGCCACTCCGAGCCAGCCGGGGGGAAAGTGTACAACTGATCGCAGAGGGGAAAAAGCTGTGCCTGCCTCTGTGTGCACAATGTGTTGCATTTTTCTTAGTCATATCTGTGTGCCGTTTTCATGAGTGTCCATGGCACCTTGCTTCAACAAGCAGTTTGAAAGGCATGTGCTCTTGAGAAAAGGGGAGAGAAACCCTCCTGATCTTTTTTGATTTCTTGGATCTCAGTGAACATGCATTTTTTAATGCTGTTCTTAGGGCTTCTGTGACCTTTGTTTTATACCACCCATTGGTTTAATTCATCAATCTCCTATTAATATGACAGGCTTTGCAGAAGTGACCAAAATGTTAAGGAGACAGATGCCATCGGTATCTCTCAAGGGTAAATACTTGAAGTTTGCTCCGTTTTTGTGTGGCTGGTCTCTGTTCCAGGTATTGGCACTGTGGCTGAGCCACTGAGACCAATTCATCTTTGCACCTCCCTCAGATGCTCTGGATGAACGTTAACCATAATTTTAATGGTTTCCTGTGTTTTCCTCAAATGTCAAAGCCTTTCTCTTCTGCCTTTCTGCTGGAGAAACCCCACCTTACACAGATGAGGGCTGTAGCTGGAAACATCCTTATAACTTATAAGCAATCACTTTCTACCACCAACACCACATTTTGCACTTCAGGCAAGAAAGTAAGGTGAGCTAGAACCATGCTAAGGCTATACATATAGGATATAGCTAGTTCCATGCTGAGTCAGCTCAGAAGTAAGTCTGGTACAGATACCTGGCCCTGGTATTGGAGAAGGTGGCTTGTTTCTCTTTGCCCCAATGAGATACATATACAATGCCACAAAACACAAGGGAAAGGGAGCAATGCATGCTCTCAGAGAGGGCTTTGGGGCCCATGAATGTGTGTCGGTTTTAAATAGAAAAAACACAAACTTGGACCTAAAATGTATAAAGCAAATGAAAGTTTATGGAAGCATGTTTAGAACTATTGAGACATCCCGTAGGCTTATTTTCCATCCTGTTTTTCTACAGTTCACAGCACAGGGAAGAGGGAAAGGGTCTCAATACCACAACTAGAGTACTTAGACAATGAATGATCATCACCACAGAGGGGGTAAGGAAAGGATGATGGTCTCTGGGGTGGTCTCAGCATGTATGGGGAAAACTGGAAATGAACTCTAATCTCTGGCTGTGCTTAGAAAGCAGCAAAAACAAGGAGATGAGAAACCTCTTCTGTTCACTTCCTTGCATGATGCTTAGTGCTTTGGATCCCAGTGAAACTGCCCAGATCCAAAGACCAAATGCCAAGCCCAGATACAGCCATGACTGTGGGACTCAATTCATATCTGTGTTCAAGTTGCACACTGTGGGCCTGCTCCAGGCTGAGCAGGCTGCAGTTCCTCTGAGACAAAGCCACGCATCCAGGCATCATATTTATCCTTACAAGACTGTCCCAGGAAGATTGTTTCATCTTTGAGAAAGCCCTCTTTTGCAAACCAGCATTGTGCTGGGCTCATCTCTCCTTTCACGCTCCTTCCCAAGGCAGTTACTTGTCTGCTGTAATTTACTCTTTAATGCAGCACTTTCCTATTCTGTGAGACAACAATCATGAAGCATTTAAATTCCAATTGAGTAGGGCTGGAGTGCAGAGGCGCTGTGGCTTGCGCAGGGAGGATAATGGGAACCTGAGACAGGGGACACCAGTTCAAGGCCCCCCAGGAAGGAAGGCTACAAGCTTCTCCCTCACATTCCCATCTCCCTAGAGATGTAAATCAAGAAAATGAAGGGAGGGGAAGGGGGGGGGGGGGGGTTTATAGAAAGAAAAGGGAAAATGGATTGAGTTGTGCTGAATTCTAAGACAAGGATCAGCTACACAAGAGAACTATTGAATAGCTGTGAAATCTGGAATTGAGCCATCAAAAAAGCTGCTGAGCTGCATGTGAATCAGGTTGATTGTTTTTGAGGAGCACCTGATTTTATTTCTCCCTCTTTTTTTGCCCCCCTTTCTCCCTCTCCCAGGCTGCGTGCTTAGCCTTGGAATTTGAACATGACTGCCCGATGTGCTAAACCGCTTTTCCTTGAGATAGAGATATTTTAGGGAGTGGGAGAGGAGGGAGGGCGGGGGAGTGCCTCTCTGAATGGGAAGATCACGGTATCCGGGAGCTGACAGGTTCCCCACTGCTCCCGGCAATAGCAATGAGGAATTTACACTGCTGGCAGAAAGCAAGCAGGAAAAGTAAAGAGCTGTAACTCCATGGGACACGGAGAAGAGGGCTGCTTAAAGGGGTGCACGCTGCTCCATAGTGGGGCTGCAAGCCACTGCTTCACCAGCTTTGTGCTCCCAGGAACTCACATTTCTTACCTTGTCTCCCAGAGCAGATCTGGAGCCTATTTCCTGCTGAGTGGTCCCTGCTGGACCTCAGGAAAATGAATTGCAAAGCCCCAATTTAATACTACACTTATCATCGTGGTGTCTGATTCTCCCATGTGCACTGATGGAGTTATAATTCTCTCTGCAGCCTTTGCTAGGGAGGGAAGCACAGCACAGGGGTGCTAAAATGTGAAGAGCTCTCTGATTCCAGAGTGCCCTAAAGAGGCACACTGAAAGGGAAAAAAAAATAGCAAGGCTGCTTTTAAAAATCCAGCAATTTGCCTAGGGTTATGGAATGAGTTGGGATTGCAAGAGTGGAACCTTGCCTTTCCTCTTTTGGTATGGCTGAGAACCATCTCTGTTCTAATTTATTATTATTATATTTCATTATTGTGCAATTTCATTGCATTAAAAATCATGTGAATAGCACCATGGTGCTCTACAAACAGAGAGCAACACAGAGCCTCTGCTCTGAAGAGCCTTGTTAAACTGCCTCCAGATTTGACTCAAGAGACCTATACTCTATTACCTTATGCAGAAAGCATCTACATTGTTTTATTGTTGTTTATTTATTTATCATGAGATTAAGCACTGCACTGAGTGAGCTTTTGCAGTTCGGACAGGTCTATCAAGCCACAGCTCTTCTGCAATGGGAAGTGCTCATGTAGCCTCTCCCTTCTTCCCTCTCTTGTGCTACCATAACTCAGCCCAACACCACAGCCTCCCTGCCTCTTCAGTGAACAAGCTGGTGAGAGTCACATCCCCTTCAACCCTTGGATGGGTGTCCAGACCCATCTCTGCATACAGACCATCTTAGAATCATAGAATAGTTAGGGTTGGAAAGGACCATTCCAGTGCCTCACCACCCCTGCAGTAAAGAACTTCTTCCTTATATCCAATCTAAACGTCCCCTGTTCCAAGTTTAACCCATTACCCCTTGTCCTATCACTACAGTCCTTAACGAAGAGTCCCTCCCCAGCATCCTTATAGGCCCCCTTCAGATACTGGAAAGCTGCTATGAGGTCTCTATATGTAGTCTTCCCCCCATCCGTATTGGACATGGCAAGGGCTGAGAGGCTACTGGCATACTGGAGCAGCCCTGGCGTCGCCCTCAGTGCCACCTTCACTCCACAAGGGCGTCTGGCTGTTTTGAGCCTGTGCAGCACCCACACATCAGGCCAGTGTTAGGACAAGCTTTAATAGCTGCTGGCTGCCACAGCAACTCGAAACAACCAGCATGCTGCTATGCTGGAGTCACTGTCGATATCCAAACGAGCTGGCTGGAGGGAGCACAGTGTGCCCGGCTCCTGCAGCCCCAGCCCCATCAGGAGCCAGATGGGAAAAGGCTCAGTCTCCTGGGGGGTTATTTATTTCCTTTCAATGGAGAGGACCCTCTCCGGGGGTGAAATGCACTCACTGCAGGGGGGAAGAGAAGGAAATGTCCAGCTTGCTTTGGTGCTCTCTGTCCCTTACGAGATCCCAGCATCCCAGCACTGGTTACATAGGAGGTGCTGCCCTGAGATAAAGCCAGCAGCAATTACCAGCTAAACCATCCCATCGGGAGGAGGAGAGGTCAGGGGCAGCGGGGGGGCAGCGAGGGGGCAGCGGGAGGGCAGCAGGAGGGCAGGCATTGTGCACGGCCATCGCTGCCCACTGCAGACCTCAGCCATTCACACACAGCCCGACTCCGGGCCCCTTGGAGTTAATGAAAGGACTCTTCGGGATGTCAGGGGGTTTGGGGCTGAGCCCTTGGTGTGGAAAAACAGCTTCATGTCCTCTGTAACTCAACAGCACCGTGATCAACATGAGCACCCAGAGGCATCCAGAATGAGCGGTTCTCATATAGGTGCAGGCATCTTCCTAAAACTTCTCACAGGTTTCGACCAGGTTTTCCTTCTTCTTTTTAGTACAAAAAGGGAGAAAAAGTAATTAACCTTCACCTCAGGTCCCAACTCACATAACCACAGATCAGATTCTAGTAATAATTTGCTTGCTTAAGTGACTCATAATAAACACTGTGAGTTTGCTTTTGCTTTGAGAGCAGATGATCTTTGGAACAAACTGCCCACAGGCATAAAATCATGTCACCCATTTGCTGATTAACCCTCTGAGTGCTCATATGTCTCCAGACCCTACGAAACTGCTGCTTGCAGGAAAGCTTGGTGTCTGGGAAACTTTATCATCACGTGGGAAATAATACCTGCAGAGGGTATGATCTCATCTTCACCTATTTGAGATGGGATGCCTTTGCTGAGGTCAATAGCCCCCACACATAGGTGAAAGCTGGGGCTGCCTGTCCTATCCAGGCTTGCTGACTAGCTATCTATGCCATTGTCTGTGGCAGCATTTTTTCCTCATTACAAGTTCTTCTGAGGATCTTTTTACCCATTAAGTACAGATGAGCACAACAGCTTCACTTCCCCCTCAGGCCAGCCTGAACCTCAGCATTGATAATACAGGATTTGGAGGGCACCAAGACCCAGCACCGTGACCTCAGGCTGAGCACAGGGTGCTGATGGGACACCACGGGTTACATGGGCTGGTGCCAGTCTCAGAAGGAGATATCAGTGCTGTAAATAAAAATAGTAAGGGACAGTTTTCATAGGGCTAAATTCCTTTTCCCCTCCAAAGCACAGGGTGTCCACCCTCCCTGCCTGTGTCTCTGTCCCTCTTTACCCAGGCACACAAACCATGCTCAAGATGAGCCCCAGGGCAACATCATAATCCCTCATGCAAAGATAGAGACAACATGAGCAAGCTGACCCAAGTGTGCAGCTGCATGCACCAGCAGTGACATCCTGCAACACCCTTCCATCTGCACAGTGTGAGCAGGGCATGTTATCACAGCCACAGTGCTGAAGTGACTGTGCCCGGTTTTGCAGGTGGACATAACCCAGTCTGAACCCACAGAAGGGTTCACATAGAAAAGCCCCACCAAAAGTATGCCTTGTGATATAATTCAAGCGTCAAAACGCAGCTCATGGAGCTGGCAATCACTCCTGTTCTGTGTGTATGTGCTTTTCCCTGCCCTCCGCATGCAGCGCTCAGTGGAAGGAAGGTTTGTAAGTGCAGCAAGCTCACTGCAGGCTGCTAAAGCAGCTTTCTATGCAGTCCTCAGGCTAATACATTTTTGGGAGGGAATTTTATTTCTGTCCAGCCCCAGCTTATGGTTTCAGCCAAGCAAAAACCTGCTTGACCTAATTTCTCCACCTTGCTGATCAAAGGTCATGTTTTACTGGGATTATTTCTATCTTCATTGTAGGCACAGCTGGTAAACAACATGGAGATTTTACAGTATTTAACTTTCTGATGGATTTACGAAGGCTCCCTGCCTGACTTCCTTTGCTTCTTCCAAAGCTTTTACACTCACCCATCAGATGATATCATGCACTGTGCACCTTCAGGCCCAAAACCCAAGCTGAGCCAGAGAAAAGTTAACGCCAAGCTGTGCGTTAACAATTAGCCATCCACCCTCCCAGCCCCAAACCTCTACTATGGATCACCTGCCTTCAGCAGGGTAGTCATCTTAGATCAGCAACAGCTCAGGCCTGCTCTGAAACAGCAATGGGCATCACCAGGCTGCCAAATGCAACCAAAACACAGGAAAGGTGCTGACCTCCTTCCCTGGGCTAGAAAAGAGTTTAGCCTGATCTGTAAGCCATCACAGAAATGCTATTCCTGCTAAGGGAAAGCAGTGAGGGCTGGGGCTGGCTCACCTACTGGCCTTTTGGGCTTGATCTTGTAGACTTCAGGGGTAAAAAAGAGGTTTGATGGTTTACCAGTTGTCTAAAGAGTTTACAACCCATTGCACACTGCTTGGCAGAGGATAGGAAGGTATTTCCATATAACACTTAGCCTTCTCGCCTTCTTGAGGTGTAGTGGTGGTAGGAAGGGACCAGGATGGATTTCCCAAGTTGCGAAGCCGCCCATCATTTGGCTTTGAGGGGAAATTTTTGCTCTTCCCCATTTAAGCAGCTCTAGCACAGACAGCAGAGGGCAACAGTGCAGACCCGGGCTTCATCCCTGCATGTGCAGGGGTAACGGTGGCAGAAGGAGCAAAAGGTGTCCCTGTGAGGATAAGGTTTGATCCTGATGAGGATCCAGCTTCCCAGATGAGGATACTCTTCTCAGTTTCTTCCCCAAACTAAACCCGCGATTTCCACTACATGTCCCTCAAAGCAGTGTTTGCATCACCGGTAAATCAGTTTGGGAGATCCTGCTTTTGGAAGCGTGTTTGTGCCAGTAAAGAGATAATTCAAATCCTCTCTCCTGAGGAGTCAACCAAGGGGAAACTGCCCTACAAGCAAAGTTACTGCCTCTGTACCATGGTATTGATCCACAAGCAAAGTCAGTGACTCACAAGGAAATACTATTTCACCTACCAAACACTAGTCTAAATAGACAATCTTCAGCATATTTTATCTTCTTTCCATCAGCCTCCACTGGGTAACGTATCTTATTCAAACACCATGAAGTTATACTTCCCTGGTACAACCATTTTCAATTAAACAATGAAGGTTGCAATGGGCTGAGTCTTGAATCAGTCATTTGTTCTCTGCTCTAATTGAGTCAGCAAAAGGTGGCATAGGTATCCAGAAGTAACAGTTTGTTCTCTGGTACTGCTTGCTGCTTTAGAAAAGTTTCAGATCGAGCTCCTAATATAAGGGCATTGTTCCTTTGGAGGCATTACTCTCACTAAAAGTAACCCGCGAGGCTTTGCTTTCCCTCTTGCCCTGGGGAAAAGATGCATGCCTGTACTTTTTAGAGACCAAGTTGGTTTATTTCATTTAGGACATAAAGTGGTCAAAGAGCATGCAAAAGGCTCTGCAAATATCTGCCTATCTATTTCAGGTTTCCAGGAGCCTCAAAGCAAGTTCCAGCAATGACAGAGCACAATGCAAAGCCTGAACTTACCTGTGACCCTCACAACTCTAGCTTTCCTGAAAGTGCTGACACACATAAGCTGGGGTAACCCCTACCCCTATGTTACCTAGGACAACCCTGACACCCTCCTATGCCCCCATTCATTCACCAGAACCTTTAGAATAGCTGCACCAGCAGTGCAGGTGAGAGATGTGTGCAAGGACCAGATTTTCAGCTTTAGAGAGAGATGTTAAATAAGGCAGAGGGGAAAAGTGAAATCTCTTTCTAAATTTCCCTTTGAAAATTCTGGCCACTGATGAAAAATTTTCTGATTATTAAATTTGGAATCTTTCTAAGCATGTAGCAGCCAAAAAGCTTTGGCATTGCTGGGAGACAGGAGCAAAGTGTCTTAAAGCAAAGACAATTATAAGTGTGTGTTCAGCTCTCCTCAGCTATCAATAACCTACTGACTGCAATGGTGCAACAGGAGATGGGGTCTGTTGGCTTCAGAAGGCTGCCTGATTCTTGCCAGGAAATGGTGTAAATGAAGTTGAGCTGTAATTTGTGGATAATTGAGTGATCAGTGACAAATGTTCCTGTGACACACAAGCTGTCATGGAAAAAGTATGCTGCTACGGCTATGTGTCACATGTGGTTTTAAACTGATTATTCTAAATCATCCAGTGTCTCTGCTCAGTGTCTGTTAAAAAAAGATCCCCAAATCTGACCTTTACAAAGTTTAGATAGAAATGAAAAACGAAAAAGGCAGTGGGAGATAAGTCAGAGGAGATTTTGCTGCAGACTCGGGTGGACTCTGGCCAGGCAGTACTTACGTGGGTAAAATGAGATGCTCACCCTCTTTACTTAAAGAAATGTCATGCAAACAAACATTTTCAGGTCAAAAATCCCAACAGTGCTGGTTTTCCAACTGTAAAATAATAACCTGATGTGGACAAGTGTTGCAGCTCCAATTTGCACAGATAGGCTGAGGGTAGCCTAGAATCACAAATCTGAGCCTCCCCAAATATGCTCTGTTTGGAACATTGTGCCATAGAAAATTAATTGCATTCCAGCTCCAGAGAGCATTAGCACTTTTCTGAATTCAGGGCCAGCCTGAGGAGCAGCCGTGCCCTAGGCAAAGAATCCAGCCCCCTCCTGGCCTTTGCCCCTTCCTCCACAGGGCTGAAAAGGGAAAATTATAATAAATCACAACCTTTAGAGACACCTACTGAACACTGACTGGAATATAAATGCATAAATAAAATAGGCACTGAACGTGCTCATCGCAGCACTGGACCGTGGCTTTTCTTCCCTTCTCACTTTCATTTCTCCTTTCCTTTCTTTCACCTTTGTTTCACACATTCCCCTCTCCCTATCCCCTCCCCCTCGCCTTCCTCAGTTTTCCCCCCCTTTGTTGTCTTCTACTCTCTAGCCCCTTTCCAAGACTGTCCTTTCTCACCCTTTCTGTTCATCATTCTCTATTGGCAGTTAGATCTCTTTCCTTCTTCCTCAGCACTTTTGTTTTGTACTCTTTTCTCTTCACAAGGAATGTCCTGAGGATAAGAAAATGGGCCTCTGCAGAACAATCTGCATCTTTCAGAGGTTGCACCCTTATCACTCTTTTCCTTACAAATAGTACTTCCCATTGAAGATACCATATAAGTTTTCTCAGGCCTGGAATTTAGGTGTAAAAGAATCCAGAATCACTGCTTTCCTTTGGAAAGCTTGTCATATATATGTGGTGTTTGCAGTATATGATACATTACTTAGGAGCAAACTTGTTATACTTGTACAAGATTTCTGTGGTTGAGGAAGTTTGAGCATGCAGGTAGTTAAAAACTGAACTGTACTGACAAAGAGGTTTAGTCCTGGCCAATTTATACTCTGTTATCCTTACAAGGTTGAGTTGCTGTGAGTCATGTAGAGTGCAAGGAGTAAAATAACTAATTCAAGATCCTCCTAGCTTCTTTATTCACAAGTTTTATCACATTAACCATCTAAATCTCTCTAACACGATATAACACCCCCAATGGGCATGAATTATGTCAATATAAAGTTGCTTATATTGCTCTAGTTACTCCGTCAGGGGAAGGGAATGAAATATGCACATAAGAACCCATTATGTCAAGATACCTGATTCTGCCTGAGCAGCTGCAGCTATGAAAGGTCTCACGCTGCTGGCCAGTGGAGCTCTAGCAGTACAGAAACTTTCTGTAATAACCTGATAATGAGGAATTAAATCTATCTTGTGAATGAACAGCTCTGCAGCAGGAAAGCTGTGCTGTTTTTCCAGGATCCTGTGGTATCCTGTTAACACCTGAAGTATCCCATCATAATTATCAGTGATTAAGACAACTTCCCAAGAGGAGCATTTTGCTTGCTCTGTTTCCCACGAACTCCACCCCCTGTCTGTCCCTTTCTCACCTGCTGACTCCAGCTTGCTCCATACATCCCCAGTACTTGCGCTGTAGAGGCACTGCTGAAAATGAACAGGCAATTTCTTCTTGCAGTTGGCATCTGTGTGGCAGCTGCGCTGCAGTGCCCCTCTTCTGCCTACCGGTTGAGAGGTTGCTCCATGGAGGAGGTGGGAAATCTTGGACAGACCTTGGTCTTTCTCCTTGATCAGTAACCATTTACACATTGGCGTTGTTGATTTTCCTGCTCCATCTGTCCAGTAAACTCCCCAGGATGATAGCTGGGATGAAGGGAAGATGAGAGCCTGCAGCCATAAGTTCCATAGCCATGACCCTCAAATGTGTGCTCAGGGATCTGGCCAGTGTACACCATGGCTTCTTCCAGCCCTATAGATAACCCATGGTGGTGGGCACTGGTGCGTGCCCATGTCTCATTCCAGCAGGCAGTAGGCCAAGTGTGGACGCTTCTGGCCATGGAAGCTGAGAAGCATTCCAGGTGCTGCTGTGGGGGATATTGTAGCTCTCAAGACACAAAATAAAGTCTTCAGACTTCCAACACAAATACTACACCACCTCTGTCATGGTGATGGATAGAAGTGCCTGGTCTGGCTTTGCACCCACAGTACAAGCCATGGTAAGCATCCAGGTACAGTCATGGAGCTTAGTGCAACACTGCCAGGAAGGAGCTTGTGACTGAGCTACCAACACAATTCTGCAGCTTCTGTTAGCTGTAGTCAGCTGTCTCTAAAGGATAATGAAGACTCACTCATTTTTATGGATAGTGTATAATTATTTTGTTCCTGACAGGTTGCAGGCATGCAAGGACTCAGTGTGATATGCTGTGCCTTGGAAAGTGAAAGGAAGGAAAGAGAAGGAGTGTGCTCTTTAGTTCAGACCATGACTGACCGTATGTTTCTCTTTCCTATAACTGCTCTGCAGAACCTGCTCTCTGGCTCCAGCAAACTTCTTGAGGGGGGTGGTGATGTATCTTCAAAAGCTCACCATGAATTAGTAGTTCATTCAGACAAAATGGAGTGCAAAACCACCTTGCACACATAAATGCTAGATGATTCTGACATACCAGGGATAAAAAGCTTGATCTTAAAAACTTCATGAAATCATAGAACCATGAATATTTTTGGGTTGGAAAAGACCTTCAAAGTCACCTAGTCCAAACCCCATACTTCAGGCTAGGCCTGTTGCCTTTGATCCCCACTCCATTAGAGTCACAGGACATTCTGCCATCAATTTTAGTGAGCAGAGCTGGGAGTGGAACTTCTCAGTGCAGTAAAAGTCCAAATACAGCTTTGCTATTGAAAACAGGGAGTCCTGTTTAAAATACTGAAACCATCTTTATTCCTCATCTCCATCCCTCAGATGGAATTTAATGTTCTGAGAAAACATGCGTTTTTTTCTCACAAGAATAAACTTCATTGATCCTCTCATTTTTAACTCTCTGCCCAGTGGCAATCGGTCACCTCTTTGCAATAATAGCTGCAAAGAAAATAATCTTTGCTGGATCAGATGAAAAGGTGGAGAAAGAGTCACAGAATTAACTGGCAGAGCAATCTGGTTGTTGCCTTAACATATGGGAATAATAAGTGCCAGCCAGATAAAGCCTGAACACTGAGCTTTCATTTTGTTATTCTAAGCACAAAAATAAATATTTTTATGACTCCATGTAAAGAGTAAAAGCAAATAGAGTTAATATGTAAAAATATACATTTTGCTTCATTATGTGTAATAATACATATTGATTTCATTACAATATTTTTTTTAAGATCAGTTTGCCTGGGAATAGTGGTCTATTCCTAAAGTGCAGTCTGCCTTTTTCATCCCATCTTTCTAAGGTGTTGTGCTAGTATAGAATGAAAGGGGAATATTAGCTTGGCTGTATTATAAAGAGTTATATGCTGCCTGGGGGTGGGGGGAGGAAGCATTTGGAAAAATGTGAACTGAAAATATTCCTATTTTTACAATTGAACATGTCTGCCTGATTTTCAGTTATGGACCACTGTGGGCGTGAAAGAAGAAACACAGAGAGAGGGAAATGGCAATAGCACTCCAACCAGGCTGCTTTGTGAATCTTTGTGCTTCAGCCTCTGCAGACCCCTCAAGAGGAGAGGAAGGGCACAGGCACCACAGACCTAGCAGAAACTTGCAGCCAGGACAACCAGACCATAGGAAAATACAACATTCTGCAGCACTGTCCAGGTGCAAGAAGTGAAGCCCCTGTTCCCTGGTGTTGGCATTGTACAGGTTCTGACACTCCTTCCAAGCACCTCCATTCAATCAAATACTGGGACTCCCACCTGTGTATCTCTCCTGATGCTTGGGGACCACAAAGACTTGAATTTCGGCAATCGGGTGGTATTTTGAGATATCCACATCCAAATGCTGGACAATGACCTCACATGCAGCTGTGTCATTGGGAATCCCATTTTATGTCGCCTCCACCCACTGATCATCTGAGTAAATTCAGTGTGTAGCTGCCTCATCCCAATCTGCATTCAGATTAGGAGTAGGCAGTTCTTTTATTATTCATGAGTTGCATTCGTGCAAGAGGTAAAGTGATATTTGTGGGGTTTTGGGGGGAATTTTTGCAATAAAAAGGCAGTAAAGCCCAAAGGTGGGCAATTTTCTCCCCATGCCTCAAGGTGCAAAGATTACACCGCCTGCAGTACTGTACTGACACTGAAGCTGAACTCACATCCTTCTGCACCCAGTTTCTGAGAGCTCCATTTCACACTCTAAGAAAATAAACCCCCTCGACAGACTCCAAGTTTCTTTGCCCCCACACTCGTACAACAGCCCATCTGTCTGTTGGAACTACTATGAGCAAATGGTCCTGCCAGTGTCATATCCCTCTATTGATTTTGGTCTGGGTGACGACACAGAGGTTAAAGATCAGCCTATATGTACATTGTGCAGACTCCAAGGAATGTTGACATGAGGTGCTTGCAGCAGCAAGAAAGTCAAACTAGAGAGCACAGTCAAAATGTTAAATAGCAAATCTTGGCTTTGCAAACGTTAGTGCTGGCTGCATGTGAGAAACTTAAGCTTTTCTATCCAGCTAGTCTATTCTATGAAGTATCACTTAGTCTGCGGGCTCATTTACCACACTGCTGTACAAATGATTTAGCAGATACAGATTCTTTTGAAGAAATGTGCTTATTTGTTTAAAAGCCTGTTATCACGTTGTGGATTTGGACTGAAATGGGCTTTTTTTTTATCTAGCAAGTGGTGAGTTTGGCAATTTTTTTTTTAAATCTAATGAGTAGGTGTATGTATTGCAAAATATTTCTGAAAGTGGGCAAAAAAGAATGGTTACAGCAGATTTCAGTGTTCCAGACTCTGGATAAATGAAGTGATATGTCAGCATTTGTTTTCTTAAGGAACCAAATAAGTTGTGCCTCCTAAAAGAGTAAAACAACATGTAGGTTTCCATTTGTTATGGTCTTCTAACTAGTCAGTGAAAATCTTCATAAGAAATGCATGCCCCCTGAGAAAAGTGTGATATTCCCAAAGAGGGCTAAAGTGCTTAGATGGAGAGGCAGAGTGGGAATGGGTTGACTCTGAAAGTGGAGGAATTAGAGTTGACCCTAAGAATAGATACTCAGGGCTGAAGTGCTAGGCCCATGAGACTGGGAAGAGATTCAGCGAGTTCATCACAGCTTTAGTTTCATATCAGATTTTTTTCCAGAGATCTATCTAAATGCCTTGAATCTGCCAAATCGGGTTGAAAACCATGAATGGGGAAGTCTAGTCCTTGTACTTTTGTCTCAGCTAGAATTCCACTCTTCTGTCTTCCAATTTGAGGGTAAAGAAAGCATATCCAAGCATCCCAAGAATTTCCAAAATGGCTGGTTCAAACATGATTTCAAGAACTAGCGAAGATGTGATACGATTATTTTGGGAACAGGATACTCTCACAACCCCTGGATAGTTGATGGCCTCAAGGAGGCTTTGTTTATCAGTTGGATCCCACAGTGGTGAACTTTGGCCTTCAATTTTTTGGGTGATGGTGGAAGCAGATTTCAGTTCACCAGGTGAGGAGGGCTACTCACAAAATGCATTGTCGGAAAACACATTTCATTGAATTTACTCCTGAAAACATAGTGAAAGCTTTCTGATCACTCCTATTGCTAGGGACAGGTAAAGTAAGAGGACTTAGAAGAGGACAGTGCCAACGCAGATCTCCATTGGGCTCCATTCACCTTACCTTTTGCCTAAAATATACTTTTTCATTAAGTTTTTCTCTGTTTCTCTGGGTTTTTTTGCCCTCTCTTGATTCCCTTCTGCAGCTTCTTTGCAACCTCTCAGCTCTGATTAGCTTTCCTCTGAGCCACATGCAGGTACTCCATGTCCTTCATTTTCACCATACTCTGGCTCGTTTGATGTTTTATGTTGTTCTCAAAGGTCTGCCCTGAAGTCACATCATTGTGCAAGATGTAGGTTTTGTTTAAAAGCAGGCTAAAGACAAGCAACAGAAAATATCATTTCAGAAGGAAGAACCTGGATTATTTTTAATCTCCTGCCCTTCAAACTTACCCCACCATTTCAAAATATCTCCTTGAAATAATGGGAATAAATCAAGGCAGGATTTTGGCTCCTCTTCCTTATTCTGCTCAAGTTTCATGTCTTCTTTCCCGTCATCGTATTCCATGTCTCCCCACAAAGGTACTTCATTTGGAAACATTCATCCCCGTGGCCTCATGCCATGCTTTGTTTACTCTGTATTATACTACTCATGTGCAAACTTACTTTGATGCAGGTATTTTCTAGGCATTGGAAAAGCTCTGTTTTAACATATCACCTCCGTGATAGGAAAGCTTTGTAAATAAATAATCATGAACACCTTTGCAAATTGCAAGATGTATAATGCCCTCAAATGCATTTGCTGTAAGGGCCTCAGGTTTTTTTGCCAGAGAAAGCTGAAATTAGTAGATATGCATTCATTAATAGCACCCAAGAGATTGGCTTGTTGATGTAGTTCCTAGGTCTCCTCTCAGATGGTCAGAGGGTGTGCCAGCTAAAGGCTATCTCCCTTTGACTGTGTTTTTCTAAAGTTGCCTAATGAACCACATCATTTATTGATTTCTTTGAGTCTTTTTGTGGAGACTTTAAGAGTTTTACCCTCGAGTTTTGCTGGTGCACATATTCATTTCTGCCAGGGAAGATCATGTTCAGCAGCCCATATTCTCAACTGGAATCAATCAATGAAGCCCGTAATAGCAGGGAATCTTCTGCACCAGCTGAGACACTGGCCTGCAGTCATCAGAAGAAAGAAGCAGTAATGGACAAGAAGGGCTTCGTGGGAGCTAATGGCAAATCTCCCATTGGCTTTCTCAGAGCCAAAACTTCACCCAAGTGGGTGTGTGCTCTCCTTTCAGGGCTTCATGTACCCTGCAGTCTTTAGTAGGATAAGGAAAGCTGCCATTAAACACATTTGTTGTCATGCATGGAGTTCTTGGGACAGGCTTTATCTTTTCTCATTGTTTGCTGTGTATGTTTTAACACAGGGCCTGGGGATACAACTTGGCTGTGATACAGCATTTTGTATAAAGCTGACGGTTAAGCCAACCACACTAAGACGCTCTAATTTTCATAGAGACATCATGTACTTTTTATGCTCCTTAACTCAACTGCAGTCACAAACCCCTGTTTGATTTGGCAGTTCCTGTGAAAATAAGCTTTAGGAGCTACTTGAAAAAAGCTGCACATCTGTGACGTTTGGTTGCGTTGCCTGGTCTTGCCTTCCTGCTAAGTGTAGCCCTGCAGAGCTTGCCTCAAAAAAACCCACCAAAAACATTTCAGAACTCACAATTCACAGTATATATCATACTGTGGAGCCTGTATTTCCAATGAAAGGACATCGACCTGTTAAAAACCAGCTCTGCAATGGTTTTCTGAGCACAGTCTGCCCATATACAAGCTGGTCATCCTTCCCATTTGCACAGCTCTAACACATGATGCTATTAACTACCACCTAAAAAAGGAGCTCTAAAGCTGCTTACTGAGATCAGCAATGGGGCTAAACACACTATTCACCCTGCATTAAATTTCAGTGAAATTGATTACTTTCATGAAGGCCCAAAACTTTGCTCTAGGAGGATCTAAGCCACTTCAAAGACATGATCTCTGCCCAAAGCAGCTTTCAACCAGACAGAAGCCCTGAAGGTGGGGCAGCAGGGCGGCCGGGAGACAAAGGGCAGCCCAACGGCATCAAGAGCTCCCAACAGTAAGGGGCAGGTCTTTATGCAAGCAGTTGTTGAGGCTCACTGAATAGATTTATAGTCCTGCTTGGGTAATTTATTGTTGGCTAATTAGATATAAGATTAATTAACTAGGTTGCTGGCACTTAATTACAAATTTGGTACCTTAATTTATTGTCATTTCTTCCAAATAATGACTATGCTAAAATAATGCTAATTTATATTATAGCAAGATGCAAATATAATGAACCTGACTCCAAGTTGTGCAAAGGCCTCTTTACACTGCTCCCAGGGTGTAATAAGGTCTTAAAGTGGATGTAAACTTAATTTCTGCCCTCCCAGGCAGCTCTCTAGTACCAGCACGCAGTGATTCACCCTGAGTCAGCAGCAAAGGCCATGACTTGCACAGCTGCTGAGAAATTGGGATCAAAGGAGCCTGCCTCATTGACTCCAGTTGGCCTGCCATTATACAAGAGAGCCCCGAGGCCATACAGTTGGTGTTTGTGGAGCAGCTCAACCAACTTGAGCAAGTGGGGACTGCTCCAGTCTTAATTACTGACCTGATTTTTGCCTGACAGCTCCCTGTCCCATTTAATTCTCTGGTTTGTGCTGCCCTCACCAAGCCTGGATTGGAGCAACCCAAGTGTAAATCAGAGCTAGGTCTGGAGCTCTGAAAAAAGGTTATGAAATGTCAGGAGGAGCAAGATTCCTCTGGGTGAGGGAAGGGATGGATGCTGCATTGTGCAGGAAGAGCAGCAGCCTGGACCAAGGTGAGGAAAGGTGATCTGGAACACCTGATCTACAACACCCATGGGACATCCTGACAGCAATTTGAGGCAAAACAGTGCCGGTTGCAGCTGCAGCATCAGGGTTGACGTAAAAACCTGAAGTTTATGGGCGTGTTGGTTTTCTTCCCCTCCTCTGTTTCCTCTGCTGAAAACTAGATCCTTCATGGGAGGAGGAATCTCTGCAAGGATTCCTGTACTCTACTGAATGTGCAAGCTTGCGTGAAAAACCCTAGTTTATTAAAAAATGGTTAATCTGCCTTAAGCATTGAGTACTTTGAAAAGTGCCCTTCTGTAGGAGCTGAAAAACATTTCAGGTTCCACTTTGTTTGCTCAGTTATGTCCCAAAGAAGTAAAAAGCAGCAAGCTCACCTTCCTAGAGAGTGCAGAAAATAAATTGCTGAGCTTCCCAGCAGCCCTTCCAGCGCCATAGATTTCACTTTCTCAGCACAACAGTGTGCAATGATAACAGCAGCTCTAACCAAAAATCTCAGTCACTACTCTGCCATAGGCCATATAAATCTTACTGTCTCTGTTGTTTCTCACAAGATTTTCATATATATTCCAAAATACCTTTTTCCCCTGGCTCTGGAGGGAAGGAAGTGTGCAAACATCATCGCCTACAGATCTGGAAGCCTGAATATTTTGGACCAGGTATATTGTACGTCTTTGAATTTCATATGCTCACCACGCAGCAGCAAAGAACTGATGAGTCATCTGAATCCTTGCCCCTGATCTTGACTGCTGGAGGAATGACAGAAATGACCATTTTGACTCTTTGGTCTCTGAAATGCTCCCCTACGGTGTTATTGATGTGTATGCCTGCATCCATCCTGTGCTTATCCATACATACCTAATGAGAGGGACTTGGTGCAGACCACCACCAGACACAAAACAGAGCCCTTCCCTCTGGTTGATGACTCTTTGGAAGTGAGTTTGGGTCTGAATTTATGACACAGACTTATGCCCTTGGTATCAGGTCCAGTGAAAACAGTGCTGGATAAGGATATGATCTAGCCCTGGCATTCACCATGTGGATTAATATTTACAGGATCTGTATCCGAGGCTTATGATTTGGGTACGGGAAAGGAATCGTGTTTTCCAGAAGCACAACAGAGTCATACAAATGTCAGAGGGATGAAGATAAGGCCCCAGCAGTGTTTCCTGTGCTGGAAAGTAGGTTTGTGTAGTTGGAGCAGAGTTTGAAGCACCCACTGCAGCTGGGGAAAGAGCCCTCCTCTGCAGCTCCAGCCACACAAGTAGGAGCCATGCCAAGGTGGGAGGCTGTTAAATCCAAGAGGAATACCTTCATAAAAGATATTGCTGGAAAATCTGTCTCTAAAACCTTCTTGACCCTCTGCCATATGCACACACACACTTTTTAAAGGCAGATGAAATGAATCTTCTTTCTATCCATCCCTTTGTGAAATATAAACAGTTCCTGATGGATTTGCAGCTTACACTGGTAACTGACAGCTTGCTAGTTGCTGGCATGGTTGCTACAGTCTGGCAAACACCAACAACTGCAATTCCTGCAATGTGCAACCCCTGAAACGTGGTAGTTTTCAATGTTGCTGAAGATTAAATCTTCAGATCTGCTCAGTTCTCATTTCAGCAGCAAAACAACTGGCCAGGGTGGAGAGCCAGCAAACCAAACTGATGTCTGCTGAAAACTTGTCTTTATTATTGGCATAATATGCAGTGTAGATCAGTTCTGAAGAGTTACTCTAAGCTGTGAGTGTTGAGCATTTGGAAAACCATCCCTGAATTTGCACTTGAGCTACCCTGTTTTTTAATAGATGAACAGTTAAGTGGACCCTGCCTACATCCTGTGTCAGGGGAGCTGGATGCCTCGATGGGATTCTTTCTGAGTGAGAGTGTAAATCACAAATAGATGGAGGACTAACCAGGCACAGCAAATAAAATTCCTTATTTGCTCACACAAAAGCTGCATACTAAAAGTAGGGCACCACCACTGTGTTCATCTACTCTCATACAGTGAGCTGGAGCTCACCTCCGTGCCAGAGAGCAAATTTGGAACCCACTCAATTTTAAAGCAGGTCCTGCCCAGTCTGGGAAGAAGCATGTGTGGATGTAAAGGCCCCTATTTGCACCAGCCATGTGAGGAACAGCCCTGATTCAAAAAGCTTCTTGCAAAATAGATGTGATTTCAGCATTCAGGTGCTGATTTCAGCATTCAGGTGCTCTCTGCCAGAGATGAGGCTGCACCAAACCTTAAATAGTAATAGTAAATACCTCTGTAAATAGTAGTAAATAAATAGTAAATACCTCTTAAATAGTAGATAGTAAATACCTCTGCAGGAGCACACAGCATAGACAGGAGAGAGTGAGGAAGTAGGACTCCTTCACCTGATCAGCACTGTGATTGCCAGACCACACATGTGCTGAAGACCTGGGCTTGGCTGCCTGTGGCTGTGTATGTCAGATCTGTCACAGGATGATGCCAGCCAGGCAGGCAAGAGGGGGCTATCATGTGAGGACATGCAACATGCTCTTGCCTTTACAAAGCTGAGGCGATGTGCCCTTCTACCAACTGAGCACTAAAGTGATGACCAGGCAGTTTTCCAGCTGTCACCACTGCCTCTGGGAATAGTTTGCTTCATTGTTTAGGAAAAGAAAACCCCAGAAAACACACTCTTAAGGAAAAAAAACAGCCAACCAAACAAAAAACAGCAGTCCCCAGTGTTTATATCATGAATCAGGGCAGAGCTTCTGCCCCCACCTGGCTCAGTAAAGGTTACAGCATTCCAAACCAGCTTGACAGCTGAGATACAGCAAAGTGAAGCTATTAAAGAAAGCCAATAGCAGTGCAAGCAAGAGAAGATGAGGGATTGGGTCTGGGGCATGAGGAAATAATTTTCCTCTATCTCCTGAAAGAAGGTGGGAAAAGGAGCTCAGTCTCAGTGTGTTTGCATTGAAGATGGGAATGAAATTCAAAAGCAATTGGCTTTTCTGTTCAACATGACTGACCCAGAGGTGCCAATGTTTAGAGTCTGCTAATCAGGAAAGTCTCTAGAGACTGAGTTGGGCAATGTCTGTGGGTACCAGGCCTGCACTAGAGATGCTGCTTTGGCAGGTGGTCCACGAACTGCTATGAAATCTCTGCCAAAGAAAACACCTCTCAGATAACACCATCAACACAGTGCTTCTGTAAGCATCACTTGCATCCTTTTGTAAGGACTCAGTGCCATGGTTACTTGTCAAGCACTGATGATGCAATTCTCTCCTAGCTCTCTGTCCTTTTGTAATTGTAAGCGATTTCTGCATTGGAAACTTTCAAAACAGTCGCCCAGCTCAGACAATGTTACAAAACTTGAATATTGAAATCATGGGATCCTAGAAATTGAGGGAAGAACAAAACACTGTGAAACCTCCCTGTATTCCTGATATAAAACCTGTTCCAGAGAGGATGATGTCAAAAGCCTGTTTCTTCTAATTTTAAGTGTATTTAAACTTTTCTTAATTTCTACCACAAGTGCCTCAGGAGAAATGACTGTACACCACTGCAGTTCTCTGGTGTTCCAGATTAAATTGTTTTCCTGTTACTAGCCAGGACAAACAGAAGCAGGTTTGTGCTCATACAGGGGGTAGGTGGGTGTGATTCCCCTCAGCTCCTGCCCACAAGGGTTGCATTGCCTTCCATTCCCATGCTCCAACACAGACATGTCCATGGGCTATGTTATCCTTTCCAGTTTTACAAACAGCAGTTGTTTTCTGTTATTTCCTTCCTATGTTTTCTGAAATCAGGCATTGCCATTTCTAAGCAACATGGCTTATATAAGCAAACGTGCATGAACCCCAGTGACCTTTTTGAGATACTTTCCTCTTCACAATGGGGGAAAATTAGCAAAGCCTTTAAGTCAGGAGTACACAATTTTTCTCAATCCTTGCATGAGGGATTCAGTCCATGCCCTTCCATTTCTGGAGGGCAGGGATGAGAATCTTTAATAGATTGCCATGGCAGCCTGAACATCTGAATGACTGAGTTTCACTTCTGTCTCTAATCTTACCTATTAGTTTTGGCCTGAATTTAAAACAAACAAACAAGCAGCAAAAAAATTCCCTCCCCCCCCCCAAAAAAAAAAAACCAAAAACAACCAACCAACCAAAAATCAAACTAAAAAGGCTGAGGGAAGAAAGTGATTTTAGCTCAAATTGGTGGTAATTGCAAGTAATTACCTGCATCCTTTTACAAGAGAGGCATCATTTTGAGTGAGAGTGTTACAGCATGAAGGCACATAGCTCTTTGTCAGCTTCCCACTTGACCGCACTTTCCCACTTGACTACTTTTTAGTACCTCTGCCTGTGCTTTTCCGAAAGGTCCCTTACAGTGTCCTCCCCTGGGAACTTCTACCTGGGAGATGGGATTCATTGTGATGTGAATCATTTGAGAATAAAACCAGTTCTTGTATTATGGGTCTCCAATTCTGCCTTTCACAATTACATCCTGGTTTGTGGATAAAATTATAGCGATTCAAGTAATATGTTAAAATAAGCAAGTTCCCCTGATCAGTCTTCTGAAGGGGAAATGACAAAGTTGAGTGCATTTTATCAGATGCATGTGACATCCCAGCATCATTTTGTCTAGCAAACTGTCAATTTGCAGCTATTGAGAGCACCCTTCTAGCTTGTAATTCATAACAGCCCAAGCAGCGTGTGCTGGAGAACTTAATCTTGCCATTATTCTGTGTTTGCATCTTGTAACCTTAATCTGACTCTTTCCAGTTACAAATGTCCTCGTCAACAATGAAAGTGCTGCAGACATCCCTGCCTGCCTTCCAGGACTGCTGAGACATGGCTAAGAAGCCACCCACTGACTGTTCTCATCTAAAAGCACCTTAACATGGGAGTGCCTGTGCCCTCTCCGCAGCTTCCAAGATGGTGTGAGGTTGTATCAAACACAGTGTATGAAACACACTGGCTGGAATGCTGCTGGTGAGTATTTTGATAGAGCCTCTATGAGTTCATCTTCATTTGTGGTTAATTAAATTCACCATGACCCTAAAAACTGGAAGGACAACTTAATGTCTCTGCATTATTGTAAATTGCCAACAAGTTCTGGGTGTACCAGAGCCCAGGAGCTTTTGTGAGTAATGGCTGTCAAGCTCTGGCCGTTGTTCCCAGTGGAGGGCATTGTCCTTTAGTGTTCCTGAGTGTAGTGATTAAAACTGGTTTGGCATCACTTGCTGGTCCAGCTGCCAGGCCAAGCACAAAACATTGCTGACACAAGCCAGGCAAACAGTTTGATTGCTTTCAGCCTGGAAGAAATCTCCATCCCATATGAATCTTCACAAAACTAGAGATGCTTTTATTCTCTTGGCTTTCAAAATACACCTGGATCGACAGAGAAGGAAAGCAGGAATCTGTACCTCTGAGCTTAGCTCAGCAGGGATTGCAAAGAGCAAATCTGTGACATGAATGTGCCCTCAGGACCAAACTTTCCACATGCAATCTAGAGGTCAATTGACACCATTTCCAGAGCCTGGCTTACCCAGGGAGGACTGGAGCCAGAGACTCTGCTTCTACCCCTACTGTCTTTTAGTGACAGTGAAAGCAAGAGCAAATAGATTAATGCAAAGCTGCATTAACATCAGGAATGTGGAGTACTGTTATCTAAAACCTTAGCTCAGTTACAATCCCGGCACCTCCTCAGCTACCTCTCTTGCTCTTAACCAACATGTCTATGCAAGTCTTCACCCATAAGCATGGTGTGTGTCCATGTCAATGAAGCTTGAAGCCAAAGACCCCCTGATGGTTTTTGGTGACTATACTGGCCCCTAGAAGCCATAAGCCTGATGATGCAATTAGATGTCAGCACCCGTTGCCTTAATGTGTGGAGCTGTGTAGGAACCATGTTTCACACCATTAGAACAAACTCACACCCAATTTGCATTCTGACCCCTCACAGCCATGCTATCTAAAAGTGTCTTTTTCTTATGGTAAATGTGTAAGTAATTGCACCCTGAGGAGGCTGGTTGTACAGGCAGCTTGGTGGAGCTTTGGGTTATGCTTATCAGGGGGTTTTTTGTGTCTTTTTCATAGAAAAGACATAAAAAGTGAAACATGAGCTGATGAGACTGGTTTTATATACTGTGAAGCACGGACCTTGAGCAGTTTAATATTTTACCACCATCAATCAGTCTTTTCTCCCCAGCTGAGAATACATTTGGACTCAGCTCACTGAAATCACTACTTGCGTCAAAACTATAAAGGAAAACAAAACAAAACAAACCCAACAAACAGAAAATATTATGACCTGTCTCCTGAGACCTATTAGTAGCTACATGTTATTCTTACATACGTTCTCTTGTGTAACAGCGCAAGCTATTCTTTGCAGGGTAGTTTGTATGAAAGACATGATAAATATTTTTGCATGTGGTGGACCCTTAGGTCATGGAAAAATATCATGCACCACACTGGCTTTAAAATATTGTTAAAGAAAAGCAGTATCTGTTGATTGGCTTCACTTACTTTATGTACATCTGTGTTGCCACGAACATTAAGGGACCAAAGCCTGAGAAAAACAGGAGGAAAATCACTGATGCAGGGAACTGTTTATCTGCAAAATCTGGTTATGTTCTCCAATGACATTTATTACCTCACCAAAGAGAAATGCCTCATCTTTTTCCCAAAAAACACACTGGACTTCAAATGGGAAAAATGTTGCTGGGAAAAAAGTGGGACTGGGTGGCAAAAAGCAACTGAATAATTTCCAAGTGTGACCAGGAACAAATAGAAAGCACCATGTGGCATACATCAGCCACATGTGAGTTTGTTGCACTATGAAGTTTTTACTGCTGTGGGTTTCAGTTGTCTGGATGATACATGAAATGACAGAAAGACAGAAGCCCCATAGGCTCTGACCAGCAAGAGCCATTCGAACTTTATAGCCACGCTCAGAGCTGAAGACCAAGAACAAAAACGAACGTGTGGGAAGAAGAGTGTTTCTCAACACACAAAGACAACAACAACAAAAAAAAAGCAAAATTTGGAAAGGCTTCAGAAATCTTACAATGGAAAGAGTGTATTCTATGTAACTTCTTAACTTTCCCATCGAGTTATGATTGCTTACTTCAGTAGTCAGTTATACGCATAGAAAGGCCATTCCCGCTCCAAGGATCACTGCCAAAATAGATGCGATGAGATAAATGGGGTGTAAAAGCAGCATTTTATGGAGTTTAGAGACAGCAGGAGAGCTTGAAACTTAGATCAGAGGACTTATTTGCGTGACTAAATATCCCTCTATAAATAGGCTTTTAAGACTTGTCTGGTCTTGCACAAGAAATCTGCAGCAGGGCTGAACTGCCCCTGAGAGTCTCCATCCAGAAGGGGAAATAACCTGGTGTACCTACCTCTGCAGAGCATGTCTGTGTTGGACATCCTTCTGTCACATCTTGCAGTAGCTTCAAGTCAACACCTTGAAACCTATGAAATCTGCTTTCTAAGCAACCCTGGGGAGCATATACTCATAATTTTCCCTAATTAGGGGATTGCTGAAGAAGGCGAAGCCAACAGGGAAATTTTGTTCTTTTTTGCTCATATATCCTACCTCCTGTTGTCCATAGCCTAGTTCCTGTTCATGTACTCTCAGATCATCTGAAGCAGCATTAATTAATAACTTGTCTTTATGTTTAAGATCAATTATACAGCACAGATGAAGCTTTTCCTTTGTTTTTCGCCTTAGCTCCTGAGAGAGCATCCCTCTTGCCCTTTTCAGAGAACATCTTTTTTTAATTAACTTTTTTATTGAGCTGTTCAGAAAAATCACAATTACAGAGCTTCAAAAATACAATTAGCATAATGTAACAGTATCATCATTAATGAGGTCTGGCATGCATTCACCCAACAGAGCATGGTTACATAGAGCACAATAGCAGCTTCTTTCTTTGCAGCACCGAGAAGTCCCAACCCAAGCAACCATCGCCTTTGTGTTGCATAAGCTGCGAAATGCTTGCACATCCCAGTCTATGCTCTACACAGGGATGCTGTAGTTCTTGAAAATGTATGAATGGCTTGCTAACAAATAACACACCATCAAAGGAGAGTGGAAGAGAATAAATTTCTAACTGACCATGACAGAAAAGTAAATGCCTTTAAAATATAACCACTCCTTCTGGCTGTCTCAAAAGATGATGAAGAACTGGACCAAAAAACCAGCCTACAAACTACAAAGTCAGTGCAGAATTTGTGTGATTTTGGAGGGCTGCATCAGGCAGAGCTGAAGTAAAATGTATTCATAAAGAAAGAACACTTCTGACAGAAATCTAGAGATCTACAGTCAAAGCTCATAGGCCCCTATTCAGATTACTTGTTTAACTTGAAGTACTTACTTACACTTAACCAAGATTCAATCATGTGGGTTGAACATGGTTAGAAATTTTTCTAGCCCTAGCAGTGCTTTCTAACTATGCATGCAGAGATATTCAGCAGGAGATTAAATTTATGCAAACCCTGGTCAGGTTTTAGTACAGATCTCATAGTCAGCAAACTTTCCAAACTGACCCCCTGCTTAACTCTATCCCATTCTTTCAGTGTTTTCTTGGGTCATCAAGAACACTGGTTCTCCTGAGTGAACCCACTGAATGCTTACCCTTTTGCCTTTAATTTGAATTTGTTTAACAAAGAAATATGCATTTGTTTCTTGACTTGTCCTTACATACAGTAATCTGCCTATGCATCACTTGTGGAAGTCCTGGGTGCTTCCTTCTAGCCACTCTTCAACCCAACACTGGTGCCTGACTGGTGCCAACAACTGAACTTTGTATTTGTCCATCAGCTGCATCAGACAGAGGTAGAAAAAAGAATTCTCAAAGGGACTTCAATATAACAGGCATTTTAGGTGCCCAGAGCCAAAACTTCAGACAGCAGACCTTCAACAGTCTGTTACCTCCCATTCAAGCGCTGATATTCCTAAGGCTATTCTGCCCACTCGTTACTCTAGATCTCTCTATACATCAAAGTATCTACTGGCTGTGTAAGATGCTGGGCTGCAAAGGTATTGCATTGGCAAAGCATTCATTCCAGTTGGTGAAAATCCACCCTTTTTTGTCATCTCATGAGATTTCTCTTTCTGAACATCGGGAAAGGTAAACTGTGCTCAAGAGTCTTCCTCAGCCTGGCTTAATGTTTTGTGAAACTGGCTTTTACCATAAAATCTTGGTTGATGTCAATCTATATTTAAAATAAGGCTACTAGGTTATTTGAAGCTCAGACATAAATCCTTGGGGGACCAAGCTCAGGATTGCAGTCCTCAACCCTAGGAGGGCCATGAACTGCTCCTGGGAGAAAATAAGTATTGCAAGGACTATTATAGAAAATAGCACAAAAATATGCTTGATATCTCCCTGGTTTTCCTTATGACAAAGGTCAGATTGTTGTCCAGCCTGCTAGAATTGTTGGGCTGCTAATATTTTTATGCCTTTTGAATGCTTCGGCTGTGGCTTTCACTGGATCATCTTTTGATACTCACCCAGCGTTGCACCCACAATGACTGATTTAGAGATTGTGCAAGGGTGCATTGTGAAAGCTGCTCTGAAGCAGCATACGTGCTAGTCGTGCTACAGTGAAAAAGTGCAGGGGTTGGAAGTTGCAAACAGAACTGTGTATACAAAATTCGTTTTCTGGCTACTCCCTTGAACTAAGAACAGCTAATCTTAACAAAACAAAAGCAGACAGGCAAAAGACAAGGTCCAGAAAAGTACAACCTGACTTATCAAACAGCCGTGTTTACCTTTTGACACTGTTTTATTCCATTAACAATTACAATCTAAGACAGTTCTGCTAGGGGATTGGAAATCTTTACAGCTCCAAGGGAAAAAGTGTATTCTCTTAACAGTTTTGTTAGCTCAACAATTTATTCTTTATTTATATTGGCTTTGATGTGAGAGAAGAAAGTGAAAAAGAATGTAGAAAGTGGGCAGTTTCATAATACAAGTATATTTATCAAGTGAAGGAGGCTTAGGAGACAAGAAAATACTGTAACATGAAACACTGCAAAAACACAATTAGGACCATAAGTATGAAATTATGTACAGTATAACCTGAGTTCAACCTTTGCTTGCCTGGTATGAAGGTAAAGCTCTTTAAAGGCATTTCCAAAAAAATAAATGCCTGGTTTTATGTTTTAAAACTCAACAAGGAAACTGCAACAGCAATTGGCATCACTCTGCTAGAAGGAAGTGCTGGTGTGTAGAAGACATGATGGCTCAACACTTTTTAAAGCGCTGAAAGGTGCCTGAGATCAGCAAAGTCTCCCACATGGTTTTGGGATTAAATTTATCTGAGGAATAAGAAGGGAAAGGGCAAATAAGAAAATATTTTGAGGATATTTCTGTAGACCACTCAGCACTACTATATGCATTCAATATCACCATTAGTGCCTTACAGAAATGCTTGTGAGCTTAAAGAAAACCTGATATCTCAATCTCAGTCTAATCTCAGACCCATAATCACATTTACATCAGTCTTAAATTTATTTCTTCTCAGTGTGCTAAAGCAGCCTGACTGGCTCCACTTTAAGGAGGAGAAGGGTGACACACATTGAAAGGCTTCTCTACACAAGGAAGTTGCACAGGGTGATGACCTGCCTGTGAGCACACTCCCCTCATGTCTCAGGTAAAGTTTCTTTCTTTCCAGTTTGGCTCAAGCCAAGCTGTAAAAAGCTCTGTTGCACTGGAACAAGCATTTGTGGGTACCTGTCTGACACCAGCAATTGCATGGTGAGACCGCTGGGAAGAGGTAAAGATCAGGTACCTCTAAAAGGGGAGACAAGCAGCACATGACAGAGGAAAACATGTAGCCTACGTCTTCCAGATCCTCCGAATCTACTCCCTGGACCCTCCTGGCCTCTGTCCTACTTCTCTGTGCAGATGTGGAAACTCCTGAATGCAGTATCTAGGGACCTGGATCTTCCTACCTAACAAAGCTTCTTCCATCTCTCCTTTAATAGGAGATAAATGTCTTCCAAAGGGTTTGGCTTGGTTTGGATTCAGTCTGGCTTTTGCCCTCCTGTCCCAGAAAAATTCTTCTTGCCTACGTGTGTACAGAGTTGCAGATGGTGATGCACAAGCCTTGCAGGCTTGGGAAGAAAATATAGGATGCACCTACAATGATAAAAGTTTTTATCACCTGTAAAGCTCCTCAATTATCTTAATGGGAAATGGAGGATATTGAAGCCCTCAGTGGTTTTCTGTTCTGAGTCCAGCTTCTTTCTGAAAAATAGATGTAGCAATGAGAAAAGGATGAAAAGGTCTTGCTTGAGTAAGTTATTGGATTTACCTGATTTGGGGCAGTTCCTGGGATTCCCTCAAATGACCCTTCCCTTTCTCTAGTCCCTGTCAGGGGTTACAAGTTGCTTCCTCTATCTGAGGACCTGCTACAGTTGTGGTGGTGGTGGGTTGTGCATAGCCGTGTCTCCAGACACTACTACCTGCTGGCTGAGCATACTTAAGCAATGAATGAAGGACCACATTTTCTATATGCAACCTTAGATGAGTCGTCTGGTGACATTACTCAGGCAGTAACTTGAATGCACAAATTGGTCAAGTGTGCATTCAGCTGTCTGATTTGAATACCCCAAGGTATATTTTCTGCTTGCACATGGGAAAACACATGTTTTCACAGTCTCAGAGTGGGTATAAAATAAACCTTTTTTGGTATCCAGCAGAAAATCTTTTCATTTAAATAGCTGCTGAGGAGGATTGCACCAGAACATCTCCCAGCTGACCCAGTTTAAAGGAGAGGATGATCCAAGTTACTCTTTTCTCCCTCTTCTTTGTTTGTTTTTCATGAGAGACTCTTCTCAGGCAGCGGGATATCAGACACTCTCCATGAAGGACAAACTATTCTGTTTTGCCTCTTAGTTTCTTATCCATTTGTTTTCAAACAGAGGAGTTTGATTTTCCTGTATAATTGGAATAATTACTCTGACAAAGCAAAGGACTGGGACAGATGTTCTCCCTAACTAATAATAAATGCAGTGCTTTTCAACTTTTGGCTGGCTGTGAAATGCACCACCATCCCATGATATCCCTCAATGGGATGCAGGTAGTGAATACTTGAAGAACATAAGTGTTGCTGCTGATCTTCGTTCCACATTCAGGAGAGGACAGGGCAAAGCCTGCAGGGTTAAATTAAACTGTAAGCTCGCCATCTCCAGGAAGAACAACTGTTTTAAAAGCTCCTAATTGTTGCAGGTTACCTACTCTTTACAAGATGGAATTATTATAGTTTTGATATTTCACCATGAAATGGAGTTGCCAGCTGTCAACAGCTCAGGGAACAATTAATTGCATTTTTGTACAGCTGTTTGTAAGAGCATAAAAAGCTGCTGTTCTCCTTAAAACAAAACAAAATACAAATCTTGGCATCAGTTCCTTGAGGAGAATAGTTAACAAGTGTCCAAAATACTTCTAACTGGAATGACAATTATTATGCTTCCTTTTGTGAAGTAAAAATGCATTTCCTCTGGTGTAAAGGGAATCGGCTTACTATTATGGAGTTAAACAGGGAATGGTTGTGTTGGAAATTCAAGGGAATTAGTAATCACCACTTCTGGAAGTGCCACTTCAAACCCAGGGCCAATTCCTCTCTGCCCACACCAGGGAAAAGGAAAAGGAGCTGTGGATTGCACCTTAGCAACGCATTTATTTGGATGGACCTGCAATGACTTCACATGCATTGAAGTCCTCAGATTGACCTTGTCCTTCTAAATCCAGGTTGTTCCTTTCTGATGGACAGCAAATGCCTCAGCTTGATGCTGTAACATATCCCTTTCATGCTGTGACATATCCCTAGCTATACCCCAGCAATCTGAGATTTGCATTTCTGGCAATACTCGAAGAACCTAGCCCAGTTCTGCTAGATCCTGCAAGACGTGAACAGTGTTGGAGAATTTATGCTGGAGGTAGTAGAACCAGACAGTGGGGAGTGTATTGAGCTTGTTTACCTGAAAGCTTTGTCACAAATAAATTTATATTATCAGGAAGGGCTCTCTTTCAATAAATTCAAGCCTATGTAAAATGATGTTTTATTTGGATGTTTTCTAAACCAAAACTTTTACTGTCTAATTTTTAAATGAGAAAATTATTTTGACTTATAAATGTTGCGTGGTGGTTTTTTTTCTATTTTTTAACAGAGTGGTTGAAACCAAAATTATTTGGAAATGATAATATATTTGCATTAGTCCAAACAGACCTCTTTTTTTCTTTCCCAAAGCTTTTTTTCTTTTGGAAACACATACTCTCAGTCTTTTTTGTATTCGGGAGGTGAAATGTTCACTTCAGATGATTTGAAGTTAAGGCATTGTTTCAGGATACTTAGAGTGCATGGAGACGATGAGACATTCCAATTGAGTCCCCAGGCTCACTGGTTGAATTCAAAGGTTGCAAAACCCCTCCGCTTAAGCCAAGGCAATGCAGGGCTTGCAGTCTCATCAAGGTGGCAACTAAAGATGACCCATAGAAGCCTTCAAACCGTTGGGTGCAACCTGCTGGGGAGTTACGCTGCATGGGCAACGCAGTGGGTGCTTCCCAACTCTGTCACTTAACCCACTGCAAGAGCTAAAGATAGCCTATCCAAGGAAATCTTATCTACTCTGGCTTGGCTGCTCAAGGTTCCTCTTTGTATCATCTACCATGTTCTTCTATCCCACTTCAAGCACACATGTGCGAGGCCTCCCCTAGGTGACATACGCCTCCATCTACTTCAAAATACTGTAAAAATTAGATCAAAATCAGTCAACTGTTACAAAAATATCACTTAGCAGCATTGTGGTTAATGGGTCTATTCCCTCCAATGATTCCAAGCAGCTGAAACACTTTAGCAGTTACCCCAAAATTTATAGCAAGCTTGTATGCAAAAGAAATGACTGGTTGCTGTTGACTTGACCCAAAAGCTGCTTTTTGAGGAGTCATAATCCATCCAAAACATTTTTTTCCTGTTTGTAGTGATATGGTTTGTTATAGCTGTGCCTTGAAACAGGAGCCTTCAGGAGAATAACAAAAGGTTCCTACATTCAGAAAGGCATAATTGGTGGCAATTAGCTTTGAGGTGGACATTAGAAGGCTTTTGTGCTTTTCCATAGAAAATTAAAATAGTAAAACATTAATTGGAAAGAGCAACAGCAGATGGATATTCAAAAGGTAGTCCTTTATGGACGGACTAGGCAGAGGGATGGTCAGAAAGGAGGTAGCTTTGCTAAACAAAATCTGGCCTACAGGATCCCAACAGAATGAAATGAAAGAGTCTTTAAAATACCTTGTAGCTTTCACAGTTTTGAATAGTTCACTACAGTATAAGTAATTTTGGGCATTTTTTCTGTCTTCCTCTTTCCTACTGGCAGTCTGTAATATTTCCAAAGTTAAGAAACTTTGGAAAATATGGATAACTTGCAGAAAAATATAAAGAAACATTCTTTATTGCCCCACATTTTTTTGGCCAGAAACAAGACACCTGAAAACTCCCAGTTAAAATGCATCTTTGACAAAAAATGAAGGAAAGTGAATTACAAGCAATTTGCCTGATTTAATTGAAGACACATCAGCTGAGTCATTTAGGAAAAAAACTGCCAAGGTTTACCCACAGGCTCCTGTTAAAGCAAGAGCACCCAACCCGCTCCAGCACTCGATTTCCAGCTTTCTTTCTAGATGGGAAAAATTGCTTTTTCCTATGAGAAAATGCCACTTTCACTTTTATTGAAGCATCTTCTTTCTGAAAGAGAGTCTTCCCCAGTGAAAGGTTGGTGGGACTGTTATCTTGTGTGTTTATTTGGCTCAGCACAGAATACTGGGATGTTCCTGTTTCTGGCATTGAGAAAGACCTGGATTCAAAAAGCTGGGGTGTATTCACAGCTTGATCTGACAGCTCTCTGTTTATACCAAACTCCCCCCCCAAACCAGAGGCTACAATTATTCTGAAAACATTATCTGCAGTGAACCATCTGTTGCCTGCATCTGCCTGCTCCACAAAAACCCATAACCACAGCCATTCATTATGAGACTTTAGAGAAGACTCATGAAGATCCTCTACCCAGGCTTTGAAGGCTCTTCCCAGTAATAGAAAAACCCTGGTTAAAATAAAGCTGAACCCAGCTGGAAAACCTTTTTGTGTCAAAGTCTTCACAAAGTCTTCAAAATATGAAGGATCTGTCCACGTTGATGTTCTCTGCACACCCATCAGTGGCCCTCATGCTCTTTAACTGGGCAATTAGTGCTGTAGCCCACTTGCCTTGCAGGTGCTCAGATCTCCTGGTACTCTCAGTCCCTTTTCAAGCTGGTAACATACTAGCTGTTAGCAACGGAGCACTGAAATGGATATGGCACAATCCACATTTTGCCGTCTTCCCTAGAAATATGACTTTCACATGCTGTGGGCTTCAAGGCAGTGTTGGTACTAATGGAATGTGAAGAGAGACTATTCCAGTAGCCTGATGGCTCCTACAAGACCTACTAGAACAAAGCCCATGCTGAGGCTCATTAAACAGTTGGTGACAGCAAATGGCTGTGAGGAAGGATGGCAGAAGCATTGGAAAATGCAGCCCAGAGACATGAGTAAGTGTGCTTGGCAAGATGCAGGGTGCTGCTCTATACCTCGAGAGAAAAATCGGGCTCTACCAATAGCAATTCCTTGAGCATTCTCCCACCCAATACCCTCACATGTAACATGATGCACAAACACATTGGCTAAAAGCTGTTCTCTCAATATAGCCTGTTTGAAAAGCTAAAAGGAAAAAAACAAAACTCAAAGCTCTTAACATCTCTTTTGCAGATCACTCTGGACTAGAGCTGAGTTATGCAAATAATGATCCATGCCCGGTTCTCCACTCTACTTCAGCATTTCCAAAATACAAGTCAGCAGGGATGGTGAGAAATTAAGCAAGCAACATAAAAATGGAAAATAAGGCAGATAATTATGATTTAACTTCATCAGTGCAATTGTATGGAATTGAAAAGTTGTTTCAGCAGCCCCAGGACATGTTAACAGCCCTAGAGAGTCCAGACATAAAAGCAAGATATTTTCCAAACTTCAAATGGATCCAAAGTTTCCTAGCAGGAGGGAATTGTTTTAGCATGTAACTTTTTAATTAGATGTAGGAAAAACTTAGTGGTGGAGTAGATTCTGCCCTAATTTATGCTGAAGCAACTGCACTTTAAAGTGCAAAAATAACTCTGTGTG
This sequence comes from Psilopsiagon aymara, assembly GCA_024733675.1. NCBI lineage: Eukaryota > Metazoa > Chordata > Aves > Psittaciformes > Psittacidae > Psilopsiagon > Psilopsiagon aymara. The sequence continues at coordinate 40,687 of JANRGW010025435.1, forward strand.
GATATTGCCTTACCAAAGGACAGAATTTAACCCAGCACCTTTAAAGTTCATACACCTACACGGTCAGAAAATCTCTTGCCCTGTACTGCAAATGATGGCTAAAACTTCTCAGAACTGCAGTCAATTAACATTAATTTAGTTCAGTCTTCCTTGCAATAAATGCATGTAAATGAGGCATCCCCAGTGGAGACAGATTTACAGCAGGCAAACCAGCTATAAAAGTAAGAGCAACAGGAAAATGAAGCTGGTCTCTGATAAGAAGGTGTGAGGTAATTACAAGCTTCCAGCTAGCCCATGAAAGTAACACATTTAACCCCAACTGATAGTAAATGTCTGATCTGGCAATTTATGGTGATTGACAGGTGAGACTTGCTGGGAAGAAGAAAGGAGAGGTGACTTAGGAGCTCTTTGCATTACTCTCTAGTCCACGGTGTGTGCTATACAGGACAAGGTTCTGACCCAGCTCAGCTATGTAAACTGATGCAATTTAATCCTGTTTCTTATCAAAATTTCCCGAGTGTCTCCTTCTCTCCCACCACAAGGTTTCTCCATCACTTATGAGCCAGTTCCTGATCCTCTTAATCTCCCTCCTTTTCAAAGTTCAGGTTTTGCTGAGCCTCCTTAGGCTTGCTGTAGACACAATTCAGATGGGATGGAAAAGAGGAAATTAAAAAAGAAATCATCTAGCTACTGAAAATCACAGGGTCTGGGTGTTGTTTTCCTTCTTTCTCCAGGAAACCTTGGGCTAGCTTTCAATAGGAAGGTGCATGTTGCTAATGGCATTTAGTGTAAGGGAATATATTTCACTCTTGGGGGGCACCAATGCAGTTAGTAGAACATATGAGCAAACAAAGGTCCATGTGGTCCAGCGGCCACGTGGGACATTCATAAGGAGAGGGAAGATAAGCCTATACTGATATCTCATTTTCTATACTCTCCCAGCTTCTGGTACTCTGGTTTATACAGCAAGACATAAACCCGCATATTTGTCTCTTACTCAGACTTGGGTATAATATTAGTTCCACCAAACTGCAATTTCTCCTTGGTTTATATCATTTAGATTACAGGCGAATGGCCTCTGAACCCATTTGTGCTTGGCAAATGATGAGTGACAAAGAATGCATTTGCACAGGCAAAGGAGGGCAAGCCTGCCCAGCTCTGCCCCTCTGTAAACAGTTAAGATTCTTTCTTTCAGAGAGCCAGAAGCAACTGAAACAGGTCAATTAATAGTCTTATGGTGAGACTCCCAATGGAAAAGAGAGGCTGACTTTCCACAAGGGAGAGACCAACATTTCCACAGCCACTGAGGAGATGCGTTTTCTGCAACGTGTACACAGCACTGAGCTGGATTGAGCTCTGCTCTTGCCTCAAGGTCCAAGCATGGTAGGAACAAGTTTTATGAGCTTTCAATCAGACATCAAGCAGGGTTAATGCCTGAGGGTTTGCAAGAAGCTGTGAGTAAGGATGGTGCTCGGGGCTAATGTGACACTGGATGAACTTCTGGAGGGACTAGTAGATAATCCACTACAACATCTCACATCACATCCTCTTCCTCCAGCTGGCTGTACCTACAGACTGGTGAGCTGGTTTTCCAGTCACACTGGTAGGTGAGGAAGGAAAAAGCCCTCCCAGAGGAAAACAGGACAATAGCTGGAGAAGAGGCATCAGGAACCCTGGAATCCATAGCAGACATGCTCTTGCAGCAGATGCTGACCATTCAGCTATGCACGCTTGACAATTCCCCCACAAATAGCTTTAAGTATTCCAAGGATGAGAGCCAGAACTGGCTCAGGTTTGGGCATAGGGTTCCCGCAACAGAAGGAAAAAGGCACATTTGGATTGTGTTGTCTGAGGTATGAACTGGGCAGTAACAGAGCATCTATATGTATACCTAATGCTGCTGACAAGACCTAGGAGACACCAGGATGGAGAATGAACAATGGGTGCAGGGATGCCTGTAAGAATTATGCCTTAGTCTGGGCAACAGGAACCTCAGCATTTCTCAATGAGTACAGCTCTTAATTCAGGTTTGAGTGTCAGTTGTTGCAATAGGGAGCCAAACAAATGACCCAGGAGCCTCTGTGAATAGGCAAATGCTCAATAGGTAGTTTTCATTGCCTCCATTGTCAAAGTGCAGGTACCCAGGTACCAAAGAGCATCCCAAAACTGTCTGCAGCTCTTCCAGACTGCAGGCACACTGGAACTGCAGACCAGGGCCATACACTCAAAGCAGTGTTTAAAGCTACATCCTACCACCTCGTGTCACCTCCCAGCAATGTGTGGGGCAGGACTAATTTTGTAAGCAGCAGGGGTGGATTGTGACAGCCTGTGGGACTGGCTCAAACCCAACAGGCAGTGCAAATGCACGTTTGGCTCCACAGTCTGTTACGCGCCAGTGAAGGAGCCTTCTGAGCCTGTAAAAGCAGCCACTGTTCCGGGTGTACATTGATGCAGGTCCCCCTTGTGCTGCCACTGGAAATCTCAGCTGAGACTGGGGAGTTTATTAAAGAAGGTGAGTAATTATGCAGAGCAGTTTACATACCCACCACACCATATGTGTGCAGTCTCTGACCTTTCTGGTGGTTTCTGCAGCACACCCTTCAGCAAGCTTGCCACAAACATAACAGGTAACTGGGGACCTGTGCCGGGGAGCACTCACTGATTGCATTGAGAGCTGCTAAACAGCTCTCTGACAATGAGCATTTAAAGAGCAGTTTCCTTTCCATCAGTCTCTTTTCTTCCCTAATTTATTACTGCGAGGTCATTTTGATTATTAACCTGAGCTTTTTGCTTTCTGTGGGCAAGTGCTTCCGCCCTCATGCTGCACATTTACACGTCACCTCTCTGAACATTTTATTACTCAATTATCCTGTTTGATTTCCCAGGGTACTTCAGTTCCTGCTCTGCGATATGGTATGTTCAGAGAGTTAGTTACAGACCCGCAGATCCAAATCGTCAGGGATAGATTCTTTTCCTCCTTCCCAGTAGCTGACAGATGGTTATTCTTCAACAAATAAAATCTAAATTGTATGAGTCTGTGCTGCTGCAGAAGCGGGTTCTTAATAAGCGCCTTGCTGTGATGAAAGGAAATAGAGGGAAAAGCAACCCTGAAGTGGGGGTATTGAGAACTAAAAATAGACTCCGCGTGTCCATTTGCTGGAATTGCATGGCAAAATTTCACACCTGAAGGGCACTGCAGCAGCACTGAGACCTGGTATGGGCTTCTCCAGAGATGGGTTATATCCATAGCGAACTCTCATAACAGGCACATGTTTTCTGAACCAGTGGTAATGATGTGCAAAATCTGCCTTGTGCAGGACTCCGTGTGTGAAAGTGTATAAAGGGAAAAATGAGTCTGCACCCGCTCAGGGTGACACAGCCAGGGTTAGACCAGCAGAAGCACCAAGGCTGAGCTGAGTTTATCAGGCAGAAGCTGGCTCACAACAGGCATGAAGGGCTCTTCATTTGCCTGACCTGCAAACTCATGCTATCCTTTGGTCCCTCTTTGTTAACACTGACAACTCTGAAATGGCTTTATAAAACTTCAAAACCACACTATGTCTTTGTCTTAAAAGGCCCATCCCAGGAACTGCTCGGTTCATATCTGCACATAATGTGGCTGCTTTGGCCCTCCTTGGGCCAGCTTCTGCTCTGGTTAGCATTGACATGGACCAATTTCCACACCAATATCTGGTTGATTCTACCAACATCAACAATGTTAATGTGGCTGTACACAGACAGATTAACCCCCTATTATCTTTTCATCACTAAAAACACAGGGTTTAGTGTTCTGCGGATATGGTGAGTACCAATGCAGTGGGCATACAACAAGCATGGCTCTTTGGTCAGCATTGCTGCAGCACCATGGGCTGGCCCAGCAGCTAGTTCCTTTCCCCATCAAACATCCCTTAGCTGTTCCTGAAATGCTGAACCAGCCCAGGTTTCCAGTCACCATCTGCAGATTTTGCTCCTTCTAAGGTTAAATAATAAGTATGGTTGTGGGAAATACAAACATCCATCCTGCTGTGAAGGGGCTGCCACTCAGGCTGGCTGGGAGAAAGTGACCATTGGCAAGTTATTCCCACAGGGGGGAGACCCTTAGTGCTCTGGAATTTGACAGATGCTGAAGTGTCTTTATTAGCTTTTCATTAGCTGCAGACTGTGAATGGACTGACCTCAGACAGCAATCCTCTCTCAGTCCATGGGTTTTAATCACCATACCCACTGATTAAGAAAAGAACTGCCTAAAGCCCAGTGGTTATTAAGCTTTGCAATATATAGTCATAATTCAAAATCAATAGATCACTTAGACAAACCTATTGCTCCTTGGATACAGAGAACAGAAGAGGGCAAAATTATTTACTAACGTCTGGATTCTTTCCCCCACTGTATATGCTTAGGTACTCTGAAAAACTCTCTTCATTTCACACTGTGTCTCATTTGAACTTCATCAGGTTTACATGCAAGCATCAGGTAGAAACTGGTGCTTCCCTTCCATTTATTCAGTGCTTCAAAGAAAAAGGATTGGGCACATATGCTCTTCCCTGGTGTGCTCCAGTTTATTTTCAGTCCAAGGAAAGTCTAAATTACCTGGGCTGCACGGCATCTCCCAGCAGGTACTCCAGCCTCAGCAAACCCAAACAATGAACTTAATATCAGCCCTGGGAGGATCAAAAGGGTGTGAAGCTGCTCCCATTGGAGAGTCCTGAAGGAGCAGTTTATACCAGCTCTTGCCCTGCTCTAACTGAAAGTTAAGAACTACAGCAAGAAAATCTTGCTCTTTGAAGCAATTACATTGCTCCTCTACCCACCAGTTCTCTGAGCACCTCTTAAATCACCTTTAATGTGAGTATCTTCACAACTCCCCGGCAAGATAAGGGCGATACCATCATCCTTGTTTTACAGATGGAGAGCCAGGGCACAGACAGAGCACTGTTGCCTAATCACTTTTCTTTTATTAGTGAGCTTACCTCCGGCGGTGCCTGCTTATATCTTACTCAGCATTCACACTTCGAACAGCTGCTCTTGCATGAAGGCCATCCGGTTGCCACAGAAGCAGCAGACCAAGAAGTTTGGCTGGTTGCATCAGTACAATTCTTGCTGTACTAATGTAGGTGCAGTTACAGAGACCCTGAACATAGAGGACTGTACACTAACCTAAGCCTGGTCCATTTAAAACCTGACATTGATTCACTTCATTCATAAGCAATTGTAATTCATATTGGTGAGGACAGGTTGTATACCTCAGGGAGGTAATTTTATTCCGTGGTTTACTCTGGCTCCTCTAGTTAGTACTAAAAAGGCACTTCTTTTGTCTGTGCACCCGCTGTTCCCCACACAGGGAAATCCTTCCCGTAGTTTCATATTATCTGAATATGTCTGTATTTTGAGAATGCATAAAAAAACTGCTTGCCGTTATCGTACAGAACTTCAACATCACATGGAAAATCATCTCTTATGTTTACATTTCCACGGTGTGGCTTTGTACTCATGTGAAGCCAGCACTCTGATGCAGCTCTCCTGACTCTTGATCCTAGTTATTTCCGGCGCACCTCATGCCAGACATTGATGCAAGCAACTGTGTCTTTCCTATGCTCACATACCATATCCATCAAAAACTAGAGCTGGATCCTGAGCTGCTCCATTCCAACACACTGAACGACACTTCTGCCTGAAAAAGAACCACTTAAAATTCAACTTTGACCAAAACAAAACCAGTATTTGCATCCCTCCTGTTCAGCCACCAGCTGGCTGCTGCTTTCAAAAGATTCCCTCCACTGCATGGGTAGAACTTATTGCCCTGCAACAACAGCCTGCACAAGGTGGGCTTCCAAGGCGGAGTGGAAGTCCATGTTGCATTTGCACCATGTGTGCTAAAATCTGAAGAGCTATTGACCACCTTGAGGTGATAGATGCGCTATGAGCACAAGACAAGCCGACAGAACTTTTTCTGTTGCTCATTTTTCTTTCCTTTCTCTTCCTTCTTATCTGCTGGTATCTGACACCTGCTGGGGAATGTTGGCCCGAAGCCATCAGGAAGAAGGAGCAGCTGAAAGTTGCTTGGCTGATTTCTCTGTGAAGAGCTCTCAGCAAGTTTTGCATGGACAATGAACAAAGTGCCATTTCGTGCTTTAAAAGGACAAAGAAGAAGGGGTGGGATAGAAGGGCCCTGCAATACAGATCTTCCCACAAGCCCAACTTTATGGGAGAGTAACACAGATCAGTCTTGAGTTCTCTTAATATGGGACAGAAAGCTGAAATTCAGGCATCAAAGGGCACGGCAGGTGCTAAGAGCCACCCAGACTGACAGTGTCTCCTGTAGTATAAACAAGTAAACTGTTTGATTTCAAGCTCCAGCTATTTTGCTCAGATACCCCTTGTTTACTGAGTGCTGAATGGCACTCAGCATTTACAGATGTAAAGCCCCTGACTGGGAAGGTCATTAAAATTGGCACAAAGATTGGGTAAAATCTGAGAAAATCCACAGGGGAGCCCAGCTAATTAATTATGGTTTTGTAATGCACCTAAGAGAACAATGTCCAAAGCTCTGAGCTGTTTGAAGGGGCTGTTTAAAAGCAAATTAAAGCAGAATATCTACTGTAACTGTACAATTGAGCTGTATGCTAAACACATAGGCAAACTTGTTTACCCAGCTCCTGAACCCTCTTGAGCATGGTAGGTTTGAACATTTGAACACAAATGTCACTAGGTTGGGAGAGGCTGTGAGAAAAGAAGCAGGCAAGGGAGGAGAGAAAACATCCATTGGAACAAACAGGAGTGAAATACTGCAGCAAAGAATGAAAAATAAATAGACTCAAAAAAGGGCAAAACAAAATATTGAGATAGAACTGAGTCCTCTCACCACCCTCTACAGAATCTGTAGCTCTGTCTCTGGAAATATTATCTGTGAAGAGACAGTGTTAAGGTTTTGAAGAGATGATTCTGGGCCCCTGTGCTGGGCAGGCTGGGCTCCCATTTGAAGTTGGATGTGGGAAGACAGAGCAAGCACTGATGCTCTGCACTCCACTGGCAGCCCATGCCATGGCAGGTCTGTATCTGCCACATGGGTACCGTCTGCCTGGCATTCAGCAATGCCTGACCTCAGATTTGGGGAAAATGCACGGACAGTGGTGAACAAACCATCAGAAGTTTTCCAGCTACCACTACACCCAGCCCTTACTCGAAATATTGCTGAACCATCCCAGTGAAAGAAGCATCTGCCTCCCATCTGCTCCCCCCTCTTTGCAGGGGCATATTTTTTCCATAAGCAAAAGATTTTGCCTTGAGTCAAAATCTGCCTTTTGGAATGGTCCACAGCCCCTGGGCTCCTGGAGCTCAGTCACTCCCCATGGATGAGAGCTCGACTCCAGTAGTGAATGTGGCTTTTTCATCTGACACAGAATGTGGCTTTTTCATTTGGCAACTCTGGTTATTTCAGGAGGGTGGAAATATAGCTCTTTCTGCTGATAACCTCATTGTAATTTGGCACAACCTGCTAAAGACTCTCCAAAAGGTGATGGCTTGTGAAGCAAGACAGGTGAAACTGGCTCTTTAGGAAGGACACATGTGTATGAGCTTGTAGTACCTGCCCTTTTTAAATTGCTTGGTGGGCTGGAGGACTTCACAAGCTGCCAGAGGCAATGTGTGTGCATTTCTGTGCAGGGCTTAGATGACACCGAGTGAAGAGAGAAACCATTATGCAACTTGGAAGACTGTATTATACAATAACTTACAGAGGCAAAAAAGTTGTATCCCAGCCAACTGCTCCAGTGTGAAAGATGAGATTCAGAAGATTAGTAAGGCCTCCTATCTGCCAAATCTTGCTGAGCATTACACCATACGGTGCAGTCGGGCTAACCCTGTGCATTATTATGACTCAGCTTAGTGGGAGAGGTAGGGCAGGGCAAGACAAACTTTACTATCAGCATCTGCTTAAAAATTGAGCTATATTTACAACACTGGGGCTGATAAAATATCTGTTGTGTTTGACTAACACCAAATATTGCAATACACGGCTTACCAGAAAGGGGCTGGATTGGCAGCTAAGTTGTTTAATTAAGATTGAATTACCAGAGGGCTAGATCTGGTTCTCAAGATGTAACATGGGGATCTGTCAGCAAGAAATGAGTTTTAATGTAAAAATAGCAGCTGCCACCAGGTACCACACATAGCAGTGGGTAAGAGAAAATCAGTCTTTGCAACAGGGATCTCCGCTGTCTATCACCCATCACTGGCATTGGTCCTGCGTTCACCCAAGGGACAGCCAGAGCAGGGCAAAGGACTGGAAAGCAGGATTAGATGCTATCCTAGGCTCCCACCCAGCTGCCATGAGGGCCCCATGCAAGACACCTTTGCTCCTGTTCTGGTGTTGAATGCTCCAACCTAGGGAAGGGGTGGTTCTCTTGCTTGCCTCTGCCCTGGGTCAAGCCAGCCCTGTCTCTGGATAGGAATCTACATGTCGAGAAGGAACCTCACATCATCCCTCCCAACAAAGAGGCCATTGAATAAATTGATCCCATGCTACACATCCCCACTCAGGAGAGGGGTTAATGGAGCTAAAAGCAGGATTAGGTGATCCTCGGAGTCCCTCCAGGCCTCCCACAAGGGACTTCTGTGCAGCAACAGCAACAGCTACCAGTTGCAAGTACGGAATAAGCAGAGACCAGTGCCTTGGAGCTTTGCATCATTTTAGTATTACTCTCTGTGAAGGTGTGAGCCCACATTGCTCAAATCCCTTCCCCTTTTGGACACACTGAAAGGTTAAGTGGCCTTCCTCTGAGACAGCGGAACTGCTGGCACCCTTCTCTCATTTGGCAGCCCATATCCTTCAGTTCTATTTACTTTTGCAATGTATTTCTTTCTGTCGAATGTGAATAAATTTGACCAATGGATGGAGGAGTTATGAGGGAGGGTCAGACAGAGACAGAGACATGACTATGGGGTTTGTTTGAACTTCATTTTCACAAGGAACTAGACTAAGATCCACCCACTAATAAAATGCCCTGCTCCTGCTTATCTAGTGAGACACTGGAGAGTCTCTTAACTTCCTGATGCATTAAGCTTCACTTAGTGAAAAATCTCACTGTGACCTGGCATCACCTCTGCATTTCCTTCTCTGATATCACTGCACACGAAGTATTTCAAAAGCAGGATCTCAACTTAGGGACCCAGACCTATGGACCCAAACTCTGCCTAGTTTTCCCACAAGTAAGCAGCCCTGGAGCTCCAACCAAAACCAACGGGAGCTGTTGTATATGAAGCATGTCAGGTTATGGCAGCGTTTCTTAATGAACTGTTGGCTCTTTTGAGACTTGAGTTTCTTCGTTGTAGCTCAGTGCTCAGGAGAGAGGGAAGAAAGAAAAGTGTGTTGGTCTAACGCTGAAACAACTAATTTATGTAGTTACACTGTGACTTAAGAAAGTTCTGCTTTAAATGAGTTTATTAAGTGGAGTCAGGATGTCTGACAGCTAGCAGAGCCTCTGCAAATAAGACAAGGCTGTTGGTAGTAAAAAGTAGGAATCCAGTTAAAAAATAGCTCCTCCAGTTACAAGACTACTTGAAATAATGTACTCTGGAAATGTTTGTGTTTTAAGCTGTTTTAGTGTACAGTATAATCCATTGATTTGGTTTTTTTCCCCTTGGTTTTGTTGCTAAACCTACGAAGGGAAATGTTTTTCTCCACTTGCTGGACAGCATCCATGAATTAGTAATGGCTGACCATGTTTCAAAAGTGCGTGTGTATTTTAATCTGCATTGAAAGCCACGTTTATCTTCTTTCTGGAAGCTTAAGGAATTTTTAATGTCTGTGCTGCTAGCAAAGTGCAAACTACTGCAAGAAGGAGACAAGCCTGGTGCTGGGCTGACCAGCTCCCACATGTAGACACCCCGCATCCCAGTGTAGAGGTATTGGCTCAGCCTGTGTGGCTGACAGGCAGCTCTGTTCTGCATCAGGCTCCATGACCTTGTCTCACTACCCAAATTAACCTCATCCTGTTTAGGTAGTCTCCCCATTTCAGCAAAATCCAGCCGTATCCCTTGTTTCTCTATGTTTTTATGAAGGAAATGAAGCACCTCCATGCTGATGGGCTGTCACGGCCCTCTCATGAGGTTTCTCATGAGGAAATCACTGACACTTTGAGCAACAACTCTACTACACTTCCTGACCAGCATCCTAGACCAATGTGTTATCTGAGAACAAAGGTGTTTATTTCAGAGTGCTTGCTTTGTGAATTTATTACGGCTGAGTCTGAAGCAGTTATGTTGGTTCCTCTATGGAGGCAATTTCCTTTGTGCAGGGGAAACTGAGGTAGGGAAGGAGAACCATGTAGAAGATGAAGTGCTAATCTGAGATATGAGAGACCTTGGTTTAACGCAAGAAATTAATTCCTTCCACAGACTTCCTTGGATATACTGCAATCTCCTACTCCTGCCATTTCCAAAATAAATGCTGGAATTTCATCAAGTTTGCCTTCTGGGTCAGCGAGCAAAACACTTGTGAGATAAACTAAGGTAATGGGGCTACATAAGTACCTCTCAGAGAGATACATATGAATGTGCATGAAGAGATTAAGTTCCTGATCTTCATCAACTTTATACGAATGTGGACTGGAGGGAGCCCTCCTAATGCAAAAGACATATGAGAGAGAAGTGGGCTCTCGTAATTTAGAGACATAAGGTCATGTAATGATTTCTCTTGATTCTCAGTAGCCTCCTTGAAGCAGCAGATTATTTTTCCTAATTCTCCTTTGTTCAATTGCACCAGCCTCTTTTCCTGGTGTCCAGACAAGCAGAAATACTCAGTTCAGCCCTTCCACTGTTATTTCTTCTCTGACTCTGCCATCAATACTTTGGGGTCACTAGGGAGGGCACTAATAGCAATGGCATCTTCACGGCTGCTCTAAAAGTTTCACTTGTATAAAATGTCCTGTTCATAGTGAATAAGTCATTAAGGAAAAAAAAGAAGTCAAAGCCCAGAAAAAAACAACTTTGGCCTTTAAAAGTGCAATGAATTAATCACATTTTGGCTACATCAGCTTCACAGTCATTCTTTATTTGGGTAGAACAGAATAAACTGTGAAAGCCACACCCAAGTAATTCCAGTGTTTCTGCTAATGTGTGTACACTTTGCTCCTGTAACCTGAACTAGCATGTTCCCAGCTAGCTCAGGTATTTCTGCATGGCACTTCATGGAATAAACACATCCCTGGGCCAATACCCTCTCTTATGACCGCCATTTATATCTACCAAAAGCATTTTCTTTGCATTCTGCCTTGGTTTTGTTCAGGTCCTGCTGGAGCTGACATTCTGGGTGATGGGGTGATGGATGAATAGAGCAAAGGATAAAGACCCCGTGTAAAAAGAGGGGTTAAAAAGAGGCCTCCAAGATCCCATGGAAATATACAGGAATAAAGGTCTAGCAGCATATAAATGGAGTCAAGAAGGATTAGGATTTTTGAGGGAGTCCTTTAAGTTGAATAAACGCGAAGGTTTTCCAGAGAGACCTTGAACAGTAAAATAGAGAGAAGCAAGTAAATTTGAGATGTCCAAGGGTTCAGCCCTCTAGCGATAGTAGCAAAAGAAGCATCTTAATAAGTGGAAAAAAACCAGATTTCACAGCACCTTGTAAACTGTGGCTACAGTGAGAATGGATATAAACTGCTTTCTTCAACTGCAAGTGCAGTACTGCTGAGGTCATGCTCTAGTCCTATGTTTGTATGAAACTGAGCCCCAGAGATGTGGGCAGGACTTTATAGAGTCATACAGAGCTATACGTTCAAGAAAATACTGGACATAGTAAACTATGCTATAAACCACAAGATGTGCTTTATGCAGAACAGATCTTTCTGTTCCCTAAAGTAGCTCAACTGACTTCATCTGCCATCTCTTGCATAAACCTTTCTGGACTCTATCTGAGTCCAGTACTTGCTTGGGATGGAGAAAGCTACATCACACAGATTGTCAGTGGCAGGTAAGGCTGAACTAGTGTGGTCCTCTTCACTTCAGGCACACAAGGTTTGGAAGATCAGAGAGACAGTCCTGATAACAACAGAGGGGTTTAAGATTCTTGTAGCTTTCAGCAGCTCTGATTCCAGAGCAAATCCCCATCCTCCCTAATAATATCTTGAAACTTCACAGTACCTCCCAGTAATCACATTGATTTGGGTTGAGCCTTCAGTGTTAGTGGATTCTGAAGTTCGGAGACTGTGGTTTCACAGATGTGTGCACATAAACTTTGACTTCACTAGAGCTAGACTAACACATGGCTCTTTTTCTCCTTTCACATTGTTCGGTCTCATAAGTGTCCTGTTGATCCAGGTGAACAGAGCATGGTATAAAGTGGTTTCCAGCCCATGCCATGCAATCGGGTCATTCTGAGCAAATGAATCTTGAAATGGCCCTTGGGGGTCTTTGCGGACAACCTGGCACCAGTCTTGAGCTCTAGGACCTTGGTATGGAGATGTACTGTGGCTTGACTCAGGACAGAAATGAGGGTAATGGCCTTCAGCTACTATTAAGCGGATAGTGGCTTGCACCATAAAAAACGCCACAAATATTTTATTACAGCCTGGTAAAAAGGACAAGTTTTTGCTTGTGCAGAAGCTAGGATTTTATTGAGCTGAAAACTGAAATACACCTCAGATCAAGACTGTGCTTCACAGTTCCCACCAGTTCTTGTTACGTTGCACGTAGCTCTGTAAGCTGCATGATCTAGATATTTTTCATGTCCTTCATCTTTCCATTTCTAGGTGCTTACCATTTCATGGACTAAAGCTGGGACAAACATACATGTTGAACAATATCCGATTTTCCCATTGACTTTTTGGCTTCCTGTTTGAATTGATTAGTATATGGATGTTTTCAGGCTACCAAGTGAAAAAATAGAGGGGTTAAAACACCATAAAGCTTCAGTGGAAAAATGCCCCAAAACAAACAACAATTAAACAATGGACTTGTAATGAGGCTGGATTTGACTCAGACTTCCAGTGTTTAGTGTTAGCCTCTCAAAAAGCTAACATTGATTCAGAGTATCTATTGCAGAGCCAACAGCTAAACCACATGGTGGGGGAGGGCAAAGGGAGAGGTGGAAGCATTTTGCCAGTGGAAGACTGTGTGCATTATTCAGGCTTTAACATTGCTTGCATTCATGGAGCAATGCCCTTCAGTTTGGGAAAGCATCACAGGCACAGCTCCTGTTTGGCAGGATGAATGAAAGGCATCTTACAGAATCTGTATATGAGACCATTAGCCTGACGTCCGAGCCACAGCAAAAGCTCCACTGATAAACCACACCTCTTGAAGGAGACTGGTATCTTGCATCACTGACACAGGCAAAGCCCTAAAACCTGGGCAAATAAGGCCTTGTCTACTGGCTGCTCTCCTCGCCAGTACTTTCCACTGTTGCTACCCGAGGGAGGCAAATGCAGGGAATATCTTGAAAAAAGAATGATTCTGTCTCATCATTTAAAAGGTAATTTCATGACTTTGGGTGTGGGTTTTGGAATTAGTGCCCTGGCAGAAACAAAATCACAGTCATTTCATTGCAGTTCTCATCAGTAGCTCTTTGAGTGATTTTACAATAGAGGGCTGTACTGGAGACCCTCATTTTCTAGAAGAGTATATGGAGGAGAAAGACAACTCAGTCAAGGCTGTGGAGCATGGAGGAGAAAGACAACTCAGTCAAGGCTGTGGAGCAGGACAAGATTAAAACCAGGTCTCTAGATTCATAGCCTTACACATGGACAATGCAGCCTCTTCAGAGAATGTTTAATGCTTCTACAGCTGGAACAAAATCAGTCAACAGCGTGTTAAAGATTGCTCTGACCGCCTGTAACCTTGTTGAATCAAAGTCCAACGTTGCGCTGAAGAAAAGACATGGCAGTACTTCAACATCATGGAACCCTGAACACTCACAGCCTGTAAGCAGTCAGCCACCATTAAACTGTCTGATACTGGTGGAGAAGTAGCCATTTTCAGACCAGTTTAGTAATGCAGAATTATCTACCGGCTTCAACTCTTCTAAACATTTAAATACAGATACTGTTCATGACTTTATATTTTATTGCTTTGTGGGTTTATTTGTGCATCTTAAAGTCTTCCTGAAGCATTTTGGATCAGTAGCCCTTCGAAGCACAGACTTGCCAAGTCCATCTTCGTATAAACCTCACCACTCTCAGAGCAGTGGTGTGGGTGTTTTTGGAAGCAGTCCAAAGCAAATCCCAGCTGAATTGCATAATTCTGGAGTAAAACAAAAATATATGGGGTGGGAAGAGTTTATGGCGTTTGAGTAAAGGAGATGAGAGGGAAGAGTGAATGAGAGAAAGCTTGTTAAGCATAAATATGATGTGATCATAAGTCAAGCAGGAGGCTAAACAGAATGCTGTGCATCCAAAAAAGAAAACTCTATAATTTCTAATAGTAAAATAGTCTTGAAAGTTCAGGCTTCCTCACTGTTAAAGGATAATTGGTTTATGCAGGTCGGAAGGGATGTCAGGAGATCTCTAGCTCAACCATCTGACCAAAGCAGGGCAAATATGAGGTACTTAATCCTGCTCTCCCCTTCTCACATCTTTATGACTTTAAATGACACTTTCATGACAGACCCCTCCTCATGGTTGCAACAGCAAAAAAGAGGAGAATAAAGAGTAAAGCATTAGTGATTGAAATGATTTAGGGACTTTATTTCTCCTTCTCAAAGACAAGATGAAGTAAAACAGGAAACTATTCTTTTGGCTAACAGTTCAAAAAAATCAATGTCAGTTGTATACAGTTGGAATATCATCAATATAATTCCAATGAGGCACTGTCATGGGATGCCTGTTGGAAAATGCTTGTCTGTGTGGTCTGTGAATTCTTCCACACTTGTAATGGCCTTGCCTTCACACTTTTCCCCCACCACACTATGAGTTAGCCAGAGAATCTGAGAGCAGGAGACCAAATGAAACTGACACTTTCTCTCCTTACGCATCCTGATAAGAGTTATCACAGTTTGGAATCAAAATACCAGCAAAGTTTGCATCTCCCCATTGCATGACTGCCTCGAATGTTCCTGCAGCTTAAATACACATCAACACAATTTGAGAAACCCAAGATAGAGAGGAAAGCATGTAAATTCCAGCTGGGCTAAGGGACACCAACAGATGTACTGTACAAATTATTTCTTAGCACCCTTGCTGTGATAGCTAATTCTGTCCAAGATTTCTAGGCCTGTATGAAGGGATAATTATTCACATAACCATGAGGATTCTGGGCTAAATACGCCAGGACTGTAGTGCCTCTCTGTCCCAGACGCATGCCTGTTTGATGATCTAAGCAGCGGCTGGGTTAGTCAAACTACAGCTTTGAAGATATTCACACACCCCCTCGTGTTCCCAAAGACACTTTTTTAGAAGAGCTCAGATTGCATTTTTAAGAGTTTTAATATAAAGATGTGATATTCCAAAGCAAGTTGGTACCTTCTGAAAATTGGGATAGTATGGTGAGAAAAATCTCGTAGATTGTACACTCAGGCATTAGGCTATGATCTTCGGATCACATATGAAAGCTTCTAAGTTCCACGAAGTGTTTGAGTGATATTTGAGAGTAGCCTATCAACAAAAAAAAGTTTGAGGCATTAATGCACTGTATGAGGAGGTTTTTCAGCTAGGATGGGAATAGCAGGGTCTCACAGAAATGAAAATTTGGGGAACATTTACATTATAAAAATGACTGGTTCTGGAAAGAGAGCCTGACACCAGAAGAGGTGGGAATTTTAGAGTTAGCTTCTGTTGCGATCATCATCCTACATCATTTTTTAAAAGCCCATGAAAGATAACTAATTCCCATTAGCTTCAGTGTCAATTAGATACCTAAGAAGCACCTATTTGCACATTTAAGGTGCCTAAATACCTTTAACAGCCTAGCATTTCAAAATTAGTCTGGAAAGGCTGTGAACTGAATTTCAGGTATCCAGATGCTATTTTACTACTATGCCAAATATCGTAATCTGCAGAAGATGGAAGCTTGGAAAAAAGAAAAACAGATAATGAAATGTGAATGCTTGGAAAGCATTATAATTTGTATTTACAAAAAATTAGGTATCCATTAGGGAAAGCTTCTTGGTGTGGGGCTTCTGCTAGGAAACAAGTGGAGCTTTCCACCCTGGAAAACACAAACTGTTCTTCAGCGAATTATCAAAAAGTCAACAGGAGATAATATTGATGCAATTTCATGTCAGTCAATTAGCTATTGTTCCTGCCCTAAATAGAATGAATATTTTCATGTTATGCATGCTGTTAGCTAATAACTGTGCTGACAGATGTCTAGAAATAAGGCAGCACTCAGGTAGTTTCCAGGCAGAATGATTCAGAGGGCTGTTGGCAGAGCATTTCTTAGGACCTACTAAATATAACAATTCATCCACATTCCTCTACCTTGTATTGTTCCAGTGGTTTAGGGGGGTTTTCCTTAGAGTTGTTGTGGCAAATCATTTCCATTTCTCTGATACTTTTTTGAGGACAATAACGGGAAGCACCTCGTTTCCTTCAGAGAAGTAACTCTAATTACCTATAACACAATATGATTCCCATCTCGCTCTGTTTAGAGTCTCTACAAGCCCCAAGCCATCCAGCTTGGCCACTTGAAAACGGACATGGTTTTTTTACGCACAGTAAAGCGTGGTGGCACTTCCAACACCCAGCTTTTCACACTTCCACCCAGCACTGAGTGCCCTCAGCCCCACTGTCTTCATTGGGTGGTCCAAGTGGAGACCAAGCAGTTCCTCATACAGGACCTCGCAGCAAAGTCATTTAACGTGTCGGTTCCTCACCTCAATACCTAGTAAAATGGAGAAGGTAGCACTCCTTATAGCACTTGCATATATCTGGCACGTTCTACTATGAGCAGTACCACTTAACATGATAGGAGCTTTTTTCCCTATGCTCCTCATAGAAGTGGAGGGAGATCAACACCATTCAGCTTTCAGCAGGATACTTCTTTTCCTCATAAGTGCGCATATTTGTACATTCTCATGTAATCAGACTGGGAAATTAACATCTCATGAGTCAAAACAACCAAGCCACAGTATTCAAACTGGGACAGATCATAACTGTTTAATTCTCTTTGTAATGATTCTGCAGTTAAGAGGACTGTTACCTTTTAGTAAAAGCTGTTAAGTCATTCCCCTACATCTGACCACATTCTTCTTCTGTAAAAGAAAATGGAAAAAGCGTGAGAATTTGAGTGTGAAAAGACCAACAAATTTACATTTCTAGGCTTCTACTTTGGGTTCTTCTTTTGATGTTGGTTTCTTTTCTGAAAGCTGAAAGGGCTGGTTTGTCTTTACTCTCTGGTACAGTTTTGCTTAAATTAGAGGTGATTTATTTGGGTTTTTTTGATGTGGCTTTTTCCTATGACCTGGACTGAGTCCTCGAAATTAATTCTCCTTAGATATTTCACTCAAATTCAAAAGCCTTTCTGTTTAAAAGGGAGAAATTGCAGAGATGGAAGAGAGGTAAAGTTTCATATAGCGCTCCTCACGACATTATCCTCCTTCCTTACTCTCCATCCCTTTACAAAATAGCGTTTTCTTCTCGCTTTCTTACAAAGACTGATCCTCATTCCTGTCACACATTCCTTCATTTCATATAAATACCAGGAAAAATACTGCAGACCTCGCATGGGCAAACCTCCCATTGAAACCAATGGAAATGTTACCTGAGTAAGGTTCTGAGAGCTTGGCCCTTCACTAGTAACTCAAAGGAATGGAAAAAAGTCACTGAGAAACCAAAACACTCTGTGTTCTTACTTATAAAAGAGGGGGCAGGAGGTAGAGGAAGGTTGAGGTAGGTTTTGGGGGGGTTATATTTAGAAAAAAACCTAATTTTGGTGTTGCTGCCAATATGAGCACATGGAGTTTCAATTTGTGGTTTCTTTTCATGCAGTACATTTTGAAACTGGAATTTAAAACAAAATATACATCTCCATGTCTCACTGTGTATATAACAATTTGTCATTTCTTGGAGGGAATTTGAAGCTATTTTTGGTGTTCAGAAATAGTCTTCTGTCCCTTTCCTTCACCTCCCTCCCCCCATCTCACTTCCAAATCACTCTTTAATCAACCTTACAAGATTTTTAGAACTTTCCAAACTCTTGAAGTAAGGAAAATAGTGACAGGAAATTAATAATTATTGAGGAATGGGTCTATATTTTCATTTCCTGGCCCTTTGGAGTTAAATGCTGAGTTAGAGCCATTTGTCAAAAAGTTGAACAGAACATTTACCTTTTGATTCATTTTAATGCACTCCATTCAAGAACAATGCTCTGTGAAAAAATATGCATGTCAGTAAGAGAATCAGGAAATCCTCCTAAAGCTAGAGCACTTGTGCTTTAAACCAGTGCTTGAATAAGGATATAATCCCTCCAGGGAGAGAGCTGATAGTGGAGCTGCTGTGTCCCTCTTCAACACCTCAGGGTTTGGGACATCAGTGTGGAATCCTTTGACCATGTGTAAAAGCTGCACCCTATGCTGAAACCCAGGCATGGGAGAGCCATTACAATTCTGACCTGGATTACTTAACGATGGCATTGTGATTCCTAATGATGGTATTGTGATGCCTTCAAAGCTGATCACCACCTCAGCAGCGGTTGTCTCTGATCTTGGATGAGGATGAAGGTGGCCACAGTCTCCCAAGCCACTGGTAGGTATCAGTTGTACAAATCAGAGCTGTTTATTTTACCCTTGTATGGGGGCCATACCATACCTAGGAAGCTTCTTTATACATTTTCTAACTCTAGGTTAAGCAAGGCAAGACAAGGTTTTAAGGTACCTGCAATTAATGTTTTTAATTAACCTTACTTCTATAGCTAGAAATACTAAACTGGCTTTTGGATCACACCACTTCTTTACTGCTGCTTTTTAGATCTTGAGAGAGTTTGTGTGCTCAATAGTGTGTTTAAGGCTTTTTAAGGATTCTAGCTGCTCTAGAAAAGATATCCTCCTACAGGTCTTGTTTGTGTACATCCACTTGCAACTACAGTAGAAGCTTTACCACACATTTTTTAAGATGGAGAATCTTGAACAGTATGCACTATTCAAGATGTGTTTGTTCCATAGATTTACAAAATAGCATAAGGATGTTTTCTTTTTTGTTCTCTATTCCTCTCCAAATAGCTCTCAAATTCAAACAAAGGTGGGGTTTTTTGGCTGTTGCTGAATATTGAGTTGCTTTTTGTTTTGTGGAACTGCCTGATACTCTTACAAGGTCTCTTTCCTAGAAGCACATCTGAAGAGCACATCATTATGTATGTTAATTGAGGAGGGGGTTTTCTTAGGTGCGTTACCTCTGATTTATCAGCACTGAATTCCTTCTGGCATTTTTTTGTGAGTATTGTGGAGCTGATTTATTGCTTCTGCAAATCTTCACAGTAAGCTTGCATTTTTACCCTGAGTGGTCCTGCCTAGACAGGTGAACAAGTTTGTACTTCTGCTGGACATCAGGGTCATTTATCTGTATGTTGCACTGCCCAAGCGCAGAGTTTACTTTGAAAGCCCACTGGCAAATATTCAGGAACTGGCCATTATTTCCTGCTCATTGTTCCTATCTTTTAGCCAAGCATGTATATTAAAGTCTTACCTATCTCACAGCAGGCTCTTTAGCAGGCTTTTATGAAGGACTTTGTTGAATGTATATAAGAAATCCAGACATATTTCATCAATCAGTTCTCCCTTTTCTACGTGCTTACTGACTCCTTCAAAGAACACTAGTAGCTTTATCTTCCTGTCACAAAGCTGTTTGGGTTATTCCCCCATAAATTAATAAATGATATTTATTCATTTCATGATCTTATTCTTTCTTATAAGCTCTACCAAGCTTTCTGGGGACACATTTCTAAACTTGTTTCTCCTTGTAGACTTTGTTAACAATTGCCATCACTTTTGCAGCTTCCCACATCTCTAAAGCAAAGGCAGATTTAAATGAGAGCTCACACACCACAGCCAGGAGATCCATTATTTCAAACTTGCCTTTCTTTAGAGCCCTTTGAGGACCAGTATGGGACATTGGCATTTTTTTTTCTTCCCTGAAATTTCTTCATTTGTTCTGTTTTTGACAGTGGAAATGAGACAGCCAACATATGTGTTAAGGCCTCGTGATGAACAAAGATGGAAAATAAAAAGTCATTTTTCTTTTACTCTGCTTATACCTTTTCTCACTGCTACATTCACACCTTCACTGTCTGCTGGTCTGCATAATCTCTGCAGGGCGTTCATAACATACTAAGTAATTTATTATTGGTTTTATGCCTTTTTTTAAGTTGATTCCTAACTCCTTTTTAGATTCATCTTTTTACATCTGATATGCAATTTCCTGGATTGTTCTCTTTTTTTTATTTCATTTTGATACAACTTCACATTTTTAGGCACACATCTTTTTTCTTCTTGCAGCCTCCCTTATTCTGTTGCTTAGCTATCCCATATTTTGTTTGTTACTTTGCTCTCTATACACTTCATTTTGATAGATAGTATGCATTTATCAGTAAGAAATAATACTCACAATTCTGTCATCTTCAAATAAACTTTTTGCTAGCTGGTGTTTCATGCCTCAAATAAACTGGAAAAAGCATGTCCCTCACCAGCTGTCTCCTAGCCCATGCAGCTTTTGCAATACTTTTCTTAACTTGTCACTTTGTCTTTACATTTTTGTTGCTTTTATTTGAGTTCCTTCAGCCACTCAGCTGCCTGTGAGAACTTGCACTCCCGATGAATCTTGTGCTGAGGTTTATCTCTTCTTCTACAAATCCTCTCAAATCCAGATAGAGTCTCAGCAGGTTTGGATAGATGTCTACTCAGAGATGTCAATCACTAGCATGGCTCAGGTCCATATACTCCTGCTCGTACCTCCAGGCAGCACCACAATGCCACATGACTATATAAATAAATTTAAGAGAACATCTGAACCCATTCTTTTTCCAAATACTGTATAAAGAGGTGTTCAAACAAGGGCAATATGGACCAAGGTTGGCACGGGAGCAAGTGTCAGCAGTATTTGGTGCCAAAAAATGTAATTTCATTTGCTTCTCTGTTTTTTAATGAGATCCTTTGTATCTCTCTACTCAATTAGTATCTAGCTATATCTTAGAAAACAGAATACTTTCAACAGGAAGGACTGAGGAGGAAAGGCTGATGATCATCCAACACACATGTGATCTAGGCTTAACACCCTGGTCTGAATTAGGCAGATTGAAGGCCTGGGTCTCTATCTTTTCAGGTGAGGTCTTTAACCACTTTTGTGCTATTGGCAATGCTGGAGTGTGATGGGGAGACATGGACTTGTCTCATCATTCAGTTGGAAATTTCATCCACAACCTAGCGAAAATTGTAGCTGGAACTTACATTGGAAAGTTTCAAATCTGACAAATCAGTATGTTTCTATCAAAAGCACCCTGGTTAGCAGTCTGGTTATCAAGTGACCTCGGAAGGTGGATATGTATCTCAAGAGTCTTGAAGAAACTACTTATAAGGTTTTTCAGCCTGGTTTATTCTTACTGTCAGTGAACCTTGTAGCTATAAAATAGGACAATTCAGAGACAACTACTGGCAACTCAGGGGATAGTAAATCCCTGCTATGTGATGAAATCTACCCTGCAGTGCTCACAAACATGGGTCAACAGAAGGCTAAATGGATTCATAGGGTTTGGCAAGTGAGATGGAAACTCTGAAGATTACTGACGGGCTAACATCGTAATATCAAGAAATGACTCTTTTGAGTATCCATGGAAAGTGTACAGCAAACTCCTGGAAAATAAACTTTGATGTGAAGTGGCCATCTGTCCAAAGTCTGGATTTATGTTTCAGCTGATCTTTACTAAGTGTTCTAGGAGGACAAGCTCTGATGTGAAAGTTTAAGTTCCTTCAACAGGTGTTAGCTCTACTGGGTGAAGATACTCAGATCTATTGCATTGGGTGAAGACATTTTTGGGATCTCCATTTTTCAGTACCAGTTGTGAGGCTTAAGAACTTTCTGATCATTCTGGAGTGCCAAAAAAGTAAGGCATGTTTTCAAAATCTCCTAGTGAAAGACATTGTCTCACAGTTTGAATCATGTAACAGAGATTATTATCCCCGTGCTACAAAAATAGAATTCTATGGCTGTTTATGAATTAAACCAGTTCTCCTCCATGATATCTTTTCACCATCAGAGCTACTTTGGAAAATCTTTAGTTTATAACAAGCCTCCTTGGCCGAAGGAGAAGCATCACCTGACATTTTCGCCTGGGAAAGGGTCAAATTATCCGTGGTTTTCAGAAGGATCATGCACTAGAAATGTGCACACACCACTGGGAGCAAAGTCAACACCCATGGATGTCAGGGTCCAGACTGGAAGTGAAAGGGTTCTCCTCTGCAAAGAAGAGTTGGTGGTGTGGGACTCAAACCTCAAGATCCCGCGAGTTCATATGCTAAGTTCATAAGCTCAAATCATTAAATATTGTTTACTCTTTTCAGTGAATTCCCACCTTAGCTGTTGGTTTGGGGAGTCTGGCAACTGGTGCTAAGGACAAGGCCAGGATTAAATCATGGAAGTGTTGCTGAACAGGTTATGAAATTGTGCTCTTGCCTGCCCTCACACTGCCAGAAAACATTGCATAACGTTTCTAATAGTTTCCTGGTCTGTACCGCTCAAATTATTTCTTTAGTTCCTGAACCCATAGCTCGTGACAATAATACATGCATTTACTTTTCTTATGGATATGAAAAAGATTGCTAGCAAATATATTTTATACTATGATACAAATGATACTTTGATTTTAAAGGTACCTAGGTCTCAACTTCTAAACAGCTGATCTGGCAAGCTGAGTTTGTTCAGAAGTGATATGGCAGTGATAATGTATAGGCTGAGGAAGTGGAAGAGGACCTTCATATCCCTCACAACCTATATATTGCTTAGCGCTGTGTCAGTCTTGATTTTACAACATTGCTTCCGTCATAAACACGTCTGTATATCCTTGTTGGAGCGCTTTGCTTTAGTGCTCATTTAAAATGAATAAAACCTTGTGGTGTTTGAGAAATCACAGTGACAAAGCAAAAAACATACAATTAGGTATAACTGAAGTGTTTGTTAAAACAAACCTGAAGCCAGTCTGGCACGCTTGCATTTTACTCAGCCCTGCTGCTGGAATAGTTCCCTCTAAAAGAAAACCAAAAAAGTCTGAACCTCATGAAGGAAAACAATTCAATCCAGACTAAGAGTATTTCAGACAGAACCAGACAAAAAAGTACATGTGAAGGGAGATTTTTTAAGCAACAAGGGCTTTAAGTTATTTCCACAGAGTTTCAGGACTGTCACTTTCTATGATGAAATTTATTCCTGCTCAATATGCCAACTGTTTCAATCTTATGCCTGAAGTCAAGCCTTTTCATAGGAGACTCTGCTCCCAACACCTCTAAGAGTCAGAACTGCTTTCATGTAGGAACCGAAATCCGGACTTTCCTGTGTCAGCATACCTGTTTGTAATGAAGCGCTCTATAGACAGATAGGAGCAGCCTCACGCTCGCAGGCTCTTGTTCTCATGGGGGACCACTCTGATATCTGTTGGAGGGATGGCCCAAGGAAGTTCCTCGATTGTGTGGAAGACAACTTCCTTCTGCAAGTAATAGAGGAGCCGACAAGGAGAGGTGCCGTGCT
>JANRGW010025436.1:0-10922 GCA_024733675.1 Psilopsiagon aymara
GGTTTTGCCATAAAACGGAGTAAGGTCAAGGGACCTGCACAGGAGATTCAATTTTTGGGAATAAAATGGCAAGATGGTTGTCACCAGATCCCCACAGATGTGACCAACAAGATAAAAGCAATGGTTCCACCAACTAACAAGAATGACAAGCCTTCTTAGGTGTTGTGGTGTTCTGGAGAATGCACATCCCAAATCAGAGCCTGATTGTAAGCCCTCTCTATTAAGTGACCTGGAAGAAGAATGATTTCAAATGGCGCCCTGAGCAACAACAAGCTTTTGCACAAATTAAATGAGAGACAGTTCATGCAGTAGCCCTTGGACCAGTCTGGACAGGGCAAGATGCAAAAAACGTGCTGTACACTGCAGCCGGGGAGAAGGGTCATAAAACCATCACTAGGCTGGAAAAGATCTTTACAGTCATCAAGTCCCACCTGTATCCCAGGACTGCCAAGTCCATCACTAAACCACGTCACTGAAGGCCTCATCTACAGAGTTTTTTAACACTTCCAGGAACAGTGATTCCACCACTTCCATGGACAGCCTGCTCCAATGCCTGATCACCCTTTTGGTGAATAAATTTTCCCCAACATCCAATCTAAACCTCCCCTAGTGCAGCTTGAGGCTGTTACCTCTTGTCCTATTCACCTGTTACTCAGAGAAGAGATCAGCCACCTCCTCGGTTTATCCTCCTTTCAGGTAGGTACAGACAGTGGTAAGATCCCTCCTGAGCCTTCTCTTCTCCAGACTAAACAACCCAAGTTCCCTCACCTTTTCCTCAGGTCCCACCTGAAGCCTCTGGCAGAAGGCATCAGATGACTTGATGTCAGCCCCTCAGCTTCTGGAGATGGGGATGCACAGGATCTGAGGCTCACTATACTCCAAATGAAAATTACCTCACTGCAGTAATGCAAACTTTTTTTAAACCCAGTGGCTACTTGGTCCGAATGTCTGCCTTTACATTTGGGAATCTTGCAACACTTCCTAGTTGCTCTAGTTGTACTATCCAATTGCATCCCAACTCTACATCAAGATGAATCTTAAACACAAAGCATCCCCCCATTTTTCTGAGTGAGGGGAAAAAAAAGTAGACAAGGAGGCCAGACAAAGCTCTACCAGTTTCCCAACACACAAGTTCTGGGAACCAGAACCAAAGGACACACCAAAGCATACTGTTAAAAAAATAACTTTAGAAGGTCCAAAAGTTTTCTGATGCTTGCTTATTTTCAGAAGCCCACTCACTCACAAGTTTCAAAAAGCAGCTGTCCAAAAGATGAAACGTTGCTACTTCAGGTGATTCACTCAGACTACATACCTGCAACAGGTCTCCTTCATCAAAACGCAGCATTTCTATTATGCCATCCGACTGGATGAAAGCTGCAAATAAAACAAAAAGAATTAAGTAACTTAGCAGAAGAACATTTTAACGTCATTAGATTAGAAAGAGCAACTTAAACATCTAAAATCTGCTGTACGTCGTTTTGCAGACAGAGCTATGACAAATCAAAAAAGCAAAACAGTCTAACAAAATACCAAACACAAATCTGTGATCCTAATCTTCCTCTCAGCTCCAGTTCCAAGAGGTTCATATTAACATGAGTACCACACTTCACAAATCAGTCTTTTAGCATAAAAATTAATAACTCCAAAGCTAATAACTTCTTCTAGGTTCCCTAAAAAGACTGGCTGTGCTGCCAAGCTAACTCAGTACTTAAACCAATATGCATTACTGGGTACTTAAACAGCTGAGTTTAATACATTTAAGCCCACAAGGAATTCCAATGGTTACGAAAAGACATTCAGTTTCATTTATACCCATAAAACCTTATCTGTACATCTGGAATGCCTTGTCCACACTGTTCCCTAAACCCTGTGTAGCAACAGCTCTCTATCTTGACAGTAGCATAACAAGATTTGAAACCATTGGAAGGGTTTGCACTGTATGACTAAACCCAATGAAAAGTTCATGCCTCAGTCTCCTGTAAGATCCGCAAATAAAGCATTCCTCCTCTGCTCACTTCCTCTAAATGCTTGGTCAGGCAATTGTTCTTCAATTCCTCTCAAAATGTAGGGAATGCTGCTTTATTTTAGAGACAAAGAAATAAAGGCATTGCCCTTCCTGTGAAATATAATAATCTTCACAAGAATAAACATGAGTTAAAGAGGAAAGAAAAGTTCGAAGAGATTTAGTTTTTACTCCCCAAAACACTATTCACATATACACACACAATAAAAGCGCAGGTATTTAGGATAAAATACAGTAGCAACTTCAAACTAGGAAGTTGTATTAAAAAAAAAAAAAAAACCACAAAAAAACCCCCAAAAAAACCCACCCTATATATACTACCTTTTCCCATGACTGCCTTTACCATTCTGCTAGATAAAGTTGAGAGAGCAATAACATACCCCTTTCCACAAAGAGGAACAGCTTCAACAGAAAGAACTTAGTTATTTCCCAGCACACAGAAGCATAGTGCATGCTTCTGAAAGATGAAGTTTGAATCCCAGTCTGGAAAAGATTTAAACCTTCATCCCCCACTTTGAAGGTCAGTGTTCTAAGAAGAACAGTTATTATAAAGTCACCAACACAGCCACTTGTCCATACAATGTTTCAAAAGAAAGTAACATTACTTTCAGAAAGCAAAAATAAGAAAAAAGCACTCTTGGTAAACAGGAGTAAAGGCACCTACCACACAGAGAAACGCTATTTTTGACACCTTATTTTTTAGGGTTAGGGTTATTTGATCCAATCATTTCCTCACTGGCTGCTTAAGTGACGCCTCAACTTGGCACCCAAAACCTAATGTGCTATGTAACATATCACTGCTTGCACATCCCATTCCGTACCCCTGAATCCCCCCATATTTTGATGTCTTCTCTGAAAAGGTACAACTCCACAACCTTGCTTTCATATGAACAAAAGTAAACGTTAACACAAAACAAAGGTTGCTGCTGTCATCTCCAGAAGTCGCTTTTGGTATGCAAAAAAGGCAAACTAATAAACAAAACCTCCAAACCACAAGATATTACACAATTATTATCCAAGCTACCACACCTCAGAATTCTAACATTTAATGACACAGGCTGAGAAAGTGGCACATGGAAGTGCGCAAGTCACCACAGAGAGAAGGGAGGGCTCAGATTATAAACAATATGCCTACCCTGCAATATTAAAAGTGGCACGAGCAACACTAGCCAGTCATGTCAGCAATATCTTAGACATCTTTGGGGGGGGGTATTTATTTTTATTAATGATTTTCAAAACAAACAAAAGCCATCCTTGGTCCAAGAATCAGAGGTCTGGCCAATCATTTCTATTGAAGAACTATACAGAATATTGGAAAGAAATTAAAACAAAACAAGGAAACTCAGTATTTAAATAGCTGTTATGAGATCTAGTCCTATAGCTTGTGAAGATTCGGGCTCTTAAAACATATATTACAGGAGTAGGTCTAACAGTTTAAAGTTTAACCCTAGAAACAATGAACAAATAGATTAGTGTTAATTTAACTGGCAATACATGCGTAAGACATTCAAGTCGTTATTTATTTTTGTCTTTAAAACCACTCAAAAAAATCTGTGAATTGCAGGGTTAGTTGTAAGAAAATGAAGTTTTGACATGTTAGTTTAAAAAGCAGAGTATAATAGTTAACCACACTTTCATAGAAATGCCATGCCTATCCTGCCTAGCCTCTGTGCAAAAAAAAAATATCCCAAATTATGGATTAGCTGATATGGAAGGGAAAGTCTCAATTTTTAATTTAAGAATCATAATTTTAAAAGCTACATTTTTTTTTTTTTTTTCAATAGCACGCACTCCCAACAGTCAAAAGTCATTGCACCTCTGAGGTTGTGCTTTTTGGCACTCTTTTTGTTTTCTAGCTTTCTGCTTTGGAAACAAAGAATAAACAGCACTTGATGGTGATATCAGGCACAAAATAAATTTCATTAGAAAACAGCTTTCTATATTCATAATCTATCAACAATCAGTAGAACATAAAACGGTATTTCATCAAATCACACAGTCTTAGTATTTTCTTGAGGCTTTCCCCCCCCCCCATTTTACCTACGATACACTGTAGGCACAAAGAGCAAAAAGTAGCAACAATTCTTCCACAAGCATAACAACCAGAAGCCCACAGTAACTAGCAAAGCTTTCTACCTAAGCAGCCTGAAAGCAGGCAGCCTTTCTGTAAACCCCAAATGCTTTCTCAGACACTTTTCAGTTATTCATCTTTGTTGCTACTTATGAACAAAGCAACAGATGTTACAGAACATTTTGAGTGGATGATACTGTTAAATAGAAGTGCCGTTCATCATTATATCATTTAAGAAATGTTCTCAGAGAGCAGATCACAGCGCCAGGTGAAGTCAGATGCACTGCAAAGCTTGGCTGCTGGCCATTTCACAGCCATCACATCTCAGCTCAAACTGTGATGAAGTTTTTGTGGTTATACCTTTTTATTTTGCTTTAGATTAACTTTCAAACCCACTTTATTGGTTATTTCATCAAAGCAAGGAAATGGCAAGTAAATACATACACCTTTGTGAGAAAAGCTTGTTTTTGCAACTGACTTCAGACTCCCAGTTCAGGATGTAGCAACGAGTCAGATCATTCAAATGAGGCAAAGCCAATTACATCTTAAAAAAGCTACACTGACAAGTCATAAAGAATCATCCAAATCCCCGTAAGAGCAGCTCTCAAACTGGCCAATATGGACCACAGAAAGGATGAAAGCTTCTTTGAAGTGAAATGTATGCAGTGCCCACAGAGCAGAACGCTTCCTTCTGAGTATTTGCCCATTCCAAAATTAGAAGCAGTTGCTCACCATTTGCACTTGTACCACCTGAGCTAAGAAAGTTCACAAACTTCAGTACAAGTCCAAAAATAGTCTTTACTGTCCTTTTACACAAAATACGTATGTTACCCATACAGAATAGGTTATTACCAATGCCAAAAGATTCTGCAAGCAATTAAGTATGAGATCACTTGGGCATGCTCTACTGGGTGAACCATTCCTCATGCTACAGAAGAAGATGACTGTTTCTGCAAAGTCTCTAACAATTTCTCCTGGAAAAACTTCCCCACATCTGGGCTGCTACCATCATGCCCATTATCAATCTAATACTGTAGCAAATACCTTCATACTCTGGAATGGTAAAGTGCAGCAAATTAAGAACTGCCAACTGTGCCACTTCAGTCACCCCTGCCACATGACTGGCAACTGTTATGAGAGGGGCACAACAACATTTAGGGTAGGAAGCATTTCAGCTGTCACAGCATGATCTGGCCCTACACAAATCAGCAGCCAAGAAGCCAAATTACACATTAGCAAAATAATTCCTTCCTGACCCTGCAAGCAGTTGAAGCCCTGAAGGCTGAATACAATAGTTATTAGTCAAACTTTAACTGTTATTAGCATGTTCACAGCCCAAAGAAGGAAAAGGATGAAGAAGACTCATACCCCCAGATTTCAAGCCCAGAAGAATCACAGGCTCCTTTCCTCCACCCCCCTCCTTTCACCTATGCAGAATAAAGTATTTTCTTCTTAGAGGTATACACAAATCCCTCTCAGCAGAAGACAGTATTTTCAAGCTCCCACAAGAAGCAAATTTATTAGATTCACAAGAATCCGAGACAACTTCAGTCACTTTCACTACCAGGATATTTAGTGATTTCAAGGTCAAACTTTTCCAGCTTCTAGCTCATGCCTTTCCTCTTTTCAGACAG
This sequence comes from Psilopsiagon aymara, assembly GCA_024733675.1. Classification (NCBI taxonomy): domain Eukaryota; kingdom Metazoa; phylum Chordata; class Aves; order Psittaciformes; family Psittacidae; genus Psilopsiagon; species Psilopsiagon aymara. The sequence continues at coordinate 5,729 of JANRGW010025436.1, forward strand.
TAGGTTACTATTAATAGAAGTGACATAAGCAGCAGAACACACTAAAAATAGTCCAAGTTTCATTTTCTGTTTTCAATCTACAGCCTTTAAAATCCACCTTCTTTAAGTCAGCTTTTCTATGTCTGCCCATAAAAGATATCAGAGAAAGACCATCAATGGGGGCCTTTCCACTTGCTCCAATACACTCTTCCTGCAGAGAGCATTTTCTAAGCTTTCCCAAACTCTTCAAAAATTGACAAAATCAAAACTGCCACTGCAGCCATAACTCCTACCCCCCAAGCCACAGCTTTGTGAAACAGTACAAACACTATCTAGTCATTATTGCCAATAGATTTCTAAATGCTTTCCACTGCCTTTTCTAATATCACAGTGCTTGATGGTAAACACCTAAACTAATAAAAAAAAAAGCAACACTAAAATTCCTCAAAGCTTAAACAGCCTTTTCTCACATTCTTATATATAACTAGCTGCTAAATTTTGCTCAAATATATACCTATTTTAATTGTCTTTAGTTCAAGTCCTTTATATTTGAGCTTCAAATAAGAAAAGTATAGACTTACAAAAGCATCAACAAGAAGAAAACTTTAAAATCCTACACATGTCCAAAGGAAGCCAGAATTTATTATCAAATCACTTTAGCCAACACCAATCTTCAGATGTGCCTGAATTACACACAACAATAAATTTGCATGTAATGTGAGACCACTGAATATGCTGAGAAGAGACTCTTGATGTGCAAAGATAGAAAAATTCTCCATGGTTCACAGAGTATGAGGCCTACTCTGACTGAGAGCAGATTTTTCAGGTGGCTTTGCAAATCTCTCTTTCATTTAGCCACTGCCAATTTCTTCATTTCAAAAGGAATGGAAACTCTGGCACATATGTGTATGAAAACAGTATTCTGAAATATTACATAGTTCTGGAACAGCTACTCCAGAACACAGCACTCATTTATTTTTAGATTAATCATCATTATATACCTTCTCACATGCTTTTAAGAACTGTTTTCTCCCTAAACCCTTGTCCAAACCAGTTTTCTAACTTTCTTATAAGCCGTACTTACACAATCCAGTATCATCTAGTTTATGCATTATCTCCAAATTCTAGAAATAGTGCCACAATTTACTAATATAGGGCCAGATTATTCACACCTCTCCTGATTTACATTTAGTTTTGTACAAGTCCAGTTTCTAACCCTGTCTTAATGACTAAGCAGATTTCAAGGTAACTATAACATGAGCCAACTACAATGTGTTAAATGTCATACACGTCCATGTAATTGCAATTACAGCATTTTTATCACTACCAGTTAAACAGCACAACTGAAACTGGATGAGTTGGTTTTAAAGCTTTGACTACCAATTCACTGCATATACAAAAATCACATAATTTCAATCTTCCCAAACAGTAGAAAACTGAGAAGCATGTGAAATACAGGCAGGTAGATACAGAAGGATAAAACAACATTATTATGAAAGAAAAATTATACTGTAAAAAAAACACAAAAAATAAATACCATGAAGATAAACAGTATTATGTTGCAATGCAAGCAACCATTTTTATCAGCTTCAACAACACAAAAGTCTGGTGAGCTGGCAGCGGGCACTCGCAACCCAGAAAGCCAACTGTATCCTGGGCTGCATCAAAAGGAGTGTGACCAGCAGGTCGAGGGAGGTGAACCTGCCCCTCTACTCAGCTCTTGTGAGTATTATGTGCAGTTCTGGTGTCCTCAATATAAAAAGGACATGGAACTGTTGGAACAAGTCCAGAGGAGGGCTACAAGGATGATCATGGGACTGGAGCACCTCCTGTATGAAGACAGGCTGAGAAAGATGGGGCTGTTCAGCCTGGAGAAGAGAAGGCTGCATGGAGACCTCATAGCAGCCTTCCAGTATCTGAAGGGGGCCTACAAGGATGCTGGGGAGGGACCCTTCATTAGGCGCAGTAGTGACAGGACAAGGGGTAATGGGTTTATACTTAAACAGAGGAGATTTAGGTTAGATATAAGGAAGAAGTTCTTTACTGCAAGGGTGGGGAGGCACTGGAACAGGTTGCCCAGAGAAGCTGTGGCTGCCCCATCTCACAGTGTTCAAAGCCAGGTTGGACGGGGCTTTGAGCAACCTGATCTAGTGGAAGGTGTCCCTGCCTGTGGCAGGGGTGTTGTAACTAGATGATCTTAAGGTCCTTTCCAACCCAAACCATTATATAATTCTATGTCCCAGTACAGTATTCAACACAATAAATGCTGTTTAAAGAAAGCCCTATTCTCTGAGTTGGAAAAGTCAGTGTAGCTACCAGCCTGAAATTCTGCCTACATCCCAGCAAATATCTGGTAATGTAAAAGACCTTTCTCTTACGAGACAGTGAATCTCAGGCAAGACGCTCTGAGGATCACCAGCCAGCAGCCTCCTTTCCAGCCAAATCCTCTTGTGCTTACGTAACCAATCCCTCGTTTCTTTTCCAGTAGTCTGTAAAAAAATCGATAATTTTCCCAAAAGACCACAGGAAAAGCCATCACAGGCAAGACAGTAAATACATACCAAGTAGTAAATATCACATGCAAAAATAACTCACTTTGAAGCCTTTTTACATAGAAACATATTCATTCTTTTTCTTTATAAAACCCCCTAATTACTATTTCTCAAAAAGCCAGCTTGGCAATTTTTATTTTCTGTTTACATATTAGAGAGATGAAATAAAAACATTCCCAGATGCACTTTAATCACCACATGAAGCAAAAAGCAATGTATTAAATTAAATAACAAAAAGACAGACTTTTCATTAAAAACCTCATTTTGTACTCCTGATGGTGAAAAAAATACTTCTATGACTTTGCACAACACACACCCAAGTTAGTTCATATGCTCCAACCTACAGCCAAGTCAATAAAAGCTAAACAGAGACAGTAGATCAGCATTACAGTACCTGAGCACACAACTCATTATTCCATAGTGAGGGGGGGAAAGGTCAAATAATTTGTATTTTACTGTACACAACAGTACAAATTTGAGTGTATACACCTACCCAACTAAGTCTGCATATAATTTTCTGCTAACTTACTTGTGTCATTTCTAACTTTACATTCAAGACAAGCTTCTTTAGACAGCAAGGCCCTTCTCTAGCAAGGAGAGCTGTCACACTGTGCACATCCACTCATCTCTCTTCCCCATAGTTAAGTCGGATGCAGATTTTTAGGAATTCAATTATCAATTCAGTCTTTAAAGGCAGCTGCAAATCAGAAAGTGACAGCTCTATTCTGATTCAAACACAGGCCCTAGGCAGACAATGAAGCTACCACTAAGTCTGAGAAAGGAAAAAAGTGGGTCTCCATCCTGAAGACACAGCTCACATATCTGGCTCATGGCATTTGTGTTATGCTCCAGAAGATGGTGCAGCTACTTGAAGGTTTCTTTTATGGGATTTACACTGATTGCATGTGTTGTGTAAAAGACACATCTGCAACAGAATTATAGAAACATACCTAGAAACAAAAAAAAACCCTCACTGAAAGTAACACATACTACACCCAGTATTCTCTTTTATTTTCCTAATAAAATTACTTTTGATCATTTTAGATGGACAGATAACAGACTCATACATTATTCAAATACCTTTATTCTCAGAGGCTCATTCTGTACTCTGCCTGTATTTCCACCTTATAGATATTTGAATTTTCATCCACTTCAGCTAGAGCAATTTTTCTTCTTCTTTTTTTTTTTTTTTGTAATAAGAGTTTAAAAGGTTACCTGCCATTGACCAAATTGGTCTATTTCAGCCAGTAGCAATACCATCAAACCTCAAAACTTAAAATAAATTACAATAAAATAATAAAATAGAATAAACCCAAAAGCTACTTTAAAAGCTGCTAAATGCTTTAAAATACCTATTAAAAGTATTTGCTTTAAAGTTGGTGCTTTAAAACATTTTAATAACTTCAGTTGTTCCTCCAAAGACATTTAATTGACAGCTCCAAAATGCTTCTCAGAAAATAATACCAATTCTAGTTTTTCACAAACACTTCATAGGGAGTATGAACAGGAACACTTAATTTGAAATAAAAATGAAAACAGAAAATTTTAAAAAGAGCAAGGAGAAATAATTCTGCCACCTGGAGAGCTTGTCCAAAGAGGACAATATTTCTGACACTCATGGAAATTTCCCATAAATCATTTAAGGAGAGGGAAAAACGTAAAGGAAGCTAAAGAGAAACTCAACATCTGCAAATAGTATCCTTCTTTCTGGCTTTGGGCCACACTTTTTATGGCTTTTTATTCTTTCTTATGATGGCAATTTTAAATATTTCAAATTTTCAATATGTGAAGTCAGGTTATACCCCTAAGTTTGAGCTGTTCTGCAATGAGAGAGGGGCAAAGCAGCAGCCTCTCCAAACTACATCCATCACACCTCGGTTTTCAAATTTTAGGTTAGGAATTCTAATTGTGGCAATAAGTTTTATTGCTTATGTAGCACTGCAATTTGATGTGCGCACATATAACATGGTCTTACTGGAATTCTAACCTTTTCAGCATACAGAAATATTTAATATGTAGTTTACAGGAAATTACAGTCAGTTCATAGACTCTGAAGCCTCAGGAGAACAACGCATTAGCTGACAATAATTGTAACCATTACCATTAATGTCAGTCTTCCAAACTTGCACTCCTCTGAAATTAGCCATTGAACAGATCCACAGAATCCACTTACTAAAAAAAATGGATTGTGCCTACACAGTGCAAAGACCCACTTAATAAACGTACGTCCAGGCTGATTAATGACCTTAATAAACCTACACAGAGAGCAAGAACTGTTCTCTACATTGACAAAAGAGGAAGGAGAACTGGATTTCAGAGTTTCCAAAAAACCCCACAGAATAGGAAGACAAAAGCACCAGACAGATACCTTCCAATATCAAAATTGTCTTGCTGACAACATGAATACAATCAAATAAGAACTACAGCTTACGCTTTGCGAGCACTGATCAGTTTTCAATCCCCACTCCTTCACTCCTTGCTACAGAGGATTCTCTGTATCACTCATCTTCACCAATGTTGTGACACAGAAACAGTAGCCTACTGAGCATCAGAGTTCTGCCCTCCTCCCTGCCCTCAACATCCCTTCCTCCCATCCCCCCCCCCCTTTTTAGTCACTTATCAGGGTGGAGCTGCATTAATTTCTAGAACAACAAGGAAGCCTG
>JANRGW010025439.1:0-18759 GCA_024733675.1 Psilopsiagon aymara
GTGAGGGTGGTGAGGCACTGGAATGGGTTGCCCAGGGAAGTTGTGAATGCTCCATCCCTGGCAGTGTTCAAGGCCGGTTTGGACATAGCCTTGGGTGGCATGGCTTAGTGTGAGGTGTCCCTGTCCATGGCAGGGTGCTGGAAGTGGATGATCTTAAGGTCCTTTCCAACCCTGACTATTCTGATTCTAATAAGGGACATGCGTCAGGTGGAGCTATCTCTCGTGTCTCCCGACACCGCAATAAAGAATACCTACTTGTCAACTTAAAAATTTGTTGTTGAGTTCCTGGAGTTTTCTCTGAATCAATACTTTCAGAAACTCCCACATATAATGCTAACTGCGCCTAGAGTAGCTGATGTGAAATCACCCTGCCGCAGAAGTCAATGTATCTTTGCTGGCACTTACAGCCCTTCCAAACCTGCACCTTTCTGTCCACTCTTGTTACATATCTGCTTAGACTGCAGGATGTAAGTGTCAGGGAATTGTTTTTTGTTGTGTATCTCTATGCCATCTACCACAGAGTGGCTTTGATCCATTTCAGTGGTTCCTACTGGAGAAAACCATTATGAATATAAAACCATAATGATAATAGAATGAGAAAAATTAATGCGAACACATATGAAGACATGTGAATATCAAGAAAAGGCTGATAAAGCAGAACCAGAAAAGCCCAAATATTAAGAACATATAAGTCCTTTCTTTCTACTGTGTAATTTCTAGTAATGCAGGTAGTCACATGATTTAGTGCTGTTCACAAACACAACAAGCTGCCTTTTAGGACCAAACAGGTTTCTTGCACCAGTATTTAAGTTTCCCAGCTTTAAAAATCAGTATTTATTAAGGCCATTTTGCTGTGTTTCTTGCAGGTTGTAGAGGTATTTTGTGTACCTTGACCATTCTGAGCATTTGAAAATGCTGCGTTGCATGTGTTGGATTCATTTAAAGACAATGCGGTTGCACAGCTTCAGCCCTATGGTTTGTAGACCAATTCCAGACATTAGAGCTTATACAGGTAGAGAAATTGAACCCAAGCTTTTCTGAAATGGAAAGTGAGCAGGGGCATAGCCCGCAGTTAAGGAGCTGACATCCTGGTTAGAGAATCCTTGGTCTCCCTCTTCTGGCCCAGTGTGACGCAGCGCACTTCATCCTCAGCATGCTGCTGCTCACCATCACCATCACCATCACCATCAATCACCACTGCTGCCAGGTGGTGAAGGGGACATGTATGAAAAGGACATGTCAAGAAGATGTTTTCCAGCACATGGCTACAAGTACTAGCATGAAGCACAGAACAGTGGGTGTTTTGAGTCCAGCTGTCCTGCCCTCTTCTCATTTTTTGTTCACTGGCTTGAAACAGAGAAAATCACCAGGTATCTGTTTAATACACGCAGCGGGGGGAATGAAAGAGATTTGGAAATATGAATGGGTAAATATGCACAGGTTGTTACACTAGACGTTCTGATGTAGCTGTTCAAGCTCAGTTCTGGCTAAGTTGCATATTTTACACACTTGCCAGCACAAATGGCTCAAGAAACTCTAAATCTCAGTTACTGAATTACCAATAATTAAAATATCCAGAAAGGCTTTTGTATCAGTAAGTTTTGTATCAAAAGTTTTGTACCAAAAGTTTTGTACCAGAACCAGTGTGGCAGCAGTGCCAGGGCAGTGATTGTCCCGCTGTACTGGGCACTGGTGAGGGAGCACCTCTAATCCTGTGTTCAGCCCTGGGCCCCACACTGCAAGAGAGACATTGAGGTGCTGGAGTGGGGCCAGAGAGGGGCAAAGGAGCTGGTGCAGGGCCTGGAGCACAGTGGGATGGGGAAGGGCTGAGGGACCTGGGGGGGTTCAGTCTGGAGAAAAGAAGGCTCAGGGGGGACCTGATCACTCCCTACAAATGGCTGAGAGGAGGATGGAGCCAGGAGGGGGCTGAGCTCTGCTCCCAAGGAACAAGGGATGGGACAAGAGGAAAAGGCCTCAAGCTGCACCAGGGGAGGTTTAGATGGAGATGAGGAACAGTTTCTTCCCCAGAAGTGCTGTCAAGTATTGGAACAGACTGTCCAGGGCAGTGCTGGGGTCACTGTACCTGGAGGTATTTAAAAGATGTGTAGATGTGGCACTGTGGGAACATGGTTTAGTGGTGGACTAAGCAGTGCTGGTTGGACTTGATGATCTTAAAGGTCTTTCCAACTTAATTATTCTGTTGTGCTGTAAGTAATTCTGACATCAAAATCAGAAGGGAGTTTGAGTTTCCTGTAGAGAAACTTTGGTATGAGGAACACCTTTTGTATTCTTTCTTTTACCTTTGGCTTCCTGAGCCTTTCTGCCACAAACCAGCTTCTAACTAACTTTGTTTAGTTCTTTAAAGAAAAAAAGAGAAGGCTGTTCACATCTGACTTTTACAAATGCAGGATCATCAGACTTGTGTGCTTCACAGCACCCAGGTTTTTGTGGTTTAGGAATGAAAGTGTGAGAAAGAGCATCACCCGTTGGACTTGATTTCCTTTTCCCAACGCCTGACTTACAGATATGTGACATTTCAGAGGGAAATTGGCAATGGACTAAAAAAAATGGATGTTGGTAGGGAGTGTAAGCTCTGAGACACAGAGTGACGACTAGGGAAATGGTTTGTCTCTACTTTGGGCTTGCTGCCTTTGAAAGACAGGCTTTTAGACACCACTGCTTGGCTGCGGCTGTTAAAAGAGCCCTGTTCCTGTAAAAAACAGATATCTTTGGGACTTTTTACTTGAAATGGTATAGGACTAACATCTGCTTATATTATAATAACCATATCAGAAAATCTGGACTTATTTTTGCTGTGCTGCCTGTTGTTTCTCCTGATTTTTTACTTAGTGTGTGTGTCCTCACTGATAATTTATGAGTGAAAGAAAAACAAGACTTAAAAGTATATAAAAGAGCATATTCTGAGTATGTTGTCAGTTGAACTTCCCACTATGTTTTCTGTCTTTTTACTGATATGTGCTTTGGGGAGAAGTGTGGCACAAGATGGAAAAGTCCTGGAAGGACCTATGTTTGGCAGGAACTGCAGCCCTGATCTCCTATTTATCAGGATGAATAAGGGAATATTGTTCTCAACCTCAACTTGACAAGGTACAAGCCACCAGTTCCTACTTGCAGCTGCATACTGGTATTTACCTATCAGTGCCAGTTGCTCAATTCCCTATCTCAATTACCATGACAGAAGGATTCCTCTTTGCTACAGCCCAGATAAAAGTTGGCAAGATGAGAAACTAGAAAACATGGGGAAAAAAAACCAAACCCAACAAAACAACAAAATGTAGCAAGATTTGAAATGGGTCCCACTTTATTAAGGAAGGGGAATGTTGGCTTTAAGAAAAGATCTCTTTAAGTTGGGGGATTAGGAGCACAGGGATGTAAATTGTGCCCTTTACAGAAACAGATTTATGAGTGATTTGCATCTGTAGGAAAAGTGCCCGTGTCCAGCCAGCCGACTGTGACATGGCACAGTTTGTTCCTTGTGATTCTCCGAAGTCTAGTTAGATCAGCACTGAGTGCATGAGCTAACCCTAGAGGGCTCTCAAGGCTCAGAAACAGACTGTTCATAGATAAGAAAGGTTTGGAGTATCAGAGGAAAGCCTTTGAGATCAAGCTGTAAATTTCTCCTTTAGAAAAAGAATCACCTGCTATCAAGGGGGGTATAACCTTATATATGTGCATTGCAAGAGACTTGGTACAACACTATTCAGTTTGAAATATAGTTATAAAGTCTTTGGGGGTTTTCTATGATATATTTATTTCCTTTTATTTTTTATCCAGTCAGAGGATTATATGAAACACTAAAGAGGACTTTTGAATACATTTGCCAAATCTTTTGTCAATTCTGTAATAAAATATTAAATGTCATTCTTGTGCTTCAATTGTTGGAGGCTTTTGGGAGAATTATTTAAATGTGAATTGGAAGATGCACATGTAATACAACTTCCCTTCATTCAGATGATCTTGATGCTAAAAAAAGGCAGATACAAATATAAGATCTGTCATAAAAAGCAAGGAGGGCTGCAGGCTTTCGGAAATAGCACAATGTGTGTATTACCTACTGAATTCTCCAAACCAGAGAATCTTAAGTCAAAATTCTTAGCCTTTTTGCCATACAAAAGTTAGCAATACTCCAGCTGTAATAACAGAAATGATGTTTGTGTGAATGGGCCATGTATTTTGTAGGAAGTTTTGCAGCTGGCTTATTTTTGAGCCAGCATAATAACTGATGCTGTTAGCACAGTATATCACCATTGCGAGGGGCTGTGTCAGCAGATGATGTAGAATCCTGTGGCAAGGATCCCAGCACTTATACAGCAGGAGCAGGTACATCACTGGATCCAAATCACTCCAAAACTTTGCCAGGAGCTATGGGCCAGTCAAAGACCTTTCTCATTTGAGTAGGGGGCTTCATTAGAGGAACAAAATGGTTGTGTTTTTCTAGCTTGCAGCAAACCATTGTAAAAAGGCAGCATATTGGCATGACTTTGCTGTGAAAATGAAACGTAAAAATTGTGCATATTGCTTAAAGAGGTGGTTTACCAAGCAGTAGTAGCTGCCAAGGTGATAGCAAAGGGGAAAAAGACACTGCATGACCAAAAAGAGTGATTAAGAGTCAAGGTTGGTGCATCACCTCTGACAGTCCAATAGAACTTGGTGTGCTCCAGTCAAATACTTCTCAGCTTTTGTCTCCCTCACTAACATACCTTTAAACTACAAATATTATTTCATACATCCACTCCTTTCAACTTACGGGGCCAAGGTTAGGCCCCATTAATCATATTTACCTAATCAATAATGTTCTCTTAGTGCAGTTTAGAGCGCTGGGTGATTTTTCCATATCTGCTGGCTTTATCTGCAATTAAACCCTTGAACTTGAAAATATTCTGATTAGAGAAATAGTTCTGCAGCATTAAGGACACTTTTCATTAAGGCTTTTCAAGTGAGTATTTATATATTAATGTTTTTAATCCTGATGAAGATATTATGTCCTGCCCCTCCAGAAGAGAAAGCCCCGGTCTCAATACTAAACTAGTTGCAAGCTTTTATTTTTCCTGACATTCTAATTATATATGAGAACAAAAACAAGACAGCACTTCTGGCATCTCAGATGGAAATTCTGTTCCTTTTTTTTAAAGAAAAGAATGGCAAAGAATTGTTTGCAGCCAAGCCAGAATATTCGACATTATTATGCAGTATTTATTCCTTTGTTTTAGAAAAAGCAGGAATGTATTAATGCCAGGCATATTACCTTGATTCAACTATATTGGCTGATCAGAAAAAATGCTAATGACACGGCTAAAACATGTTAATAATATGGTTAAAACATTAAAGATAATTTTGGGCACCAGTGTATTAAAACCAAACAAAAGTGTAAAATAAAAATAAACCAATAAAGCTGATCTTCCAGATTCATAAATTTTTACTTATTAGTATTTTTTTGGCAAAAAGGAAAACTTTTCCTTTCTGTGACGATTTTCTCCCATTAAAGAAATCAGTATCGAACAGAAAACAGTAAGAGAATGTAGCCCTTGCAATCTCAACATTAGCTGAACCAAAACATAAGTGTTGGTGCTGGGGATTAGTAAATTGTAAATGCAATATCCACTGGGGTACATTCACAACATTAAACCAGAATTCCAGTTAAAGACAACATTCCTTTTAGACATAAGGGTCTAATCTGAAATAATAACCGTAACAGGAAAGAACATGCAATCATATCTGGCTCTCCTGAGAAAGGAAGTTTGCTGGTAAGGATATTATTTCACAGCTTAGGGAGAACTGATTCGCAAAAGGAGTTGGTTCATAGAATCATAGAATCCCAGACTGATTTGGGTTGGAAGGGAGCTTAAAGCACATCCAGCTCCAATCCCTGCCACAGGAAGGGACACCTTCCATAAAGCAGCTTCCTTCAAGCCTCTGGGTCCAACCTGGCCTTGAGCACTGCCAGGGATGGGGCAGCCACAGCTTCTCTGGGCACCCTGTGCCAGCGTTCAGCACCCTCACAGGGAAGAGCTTCTGCCCAAGAGCTCCTCTCAATTTCCTCTCTGGCAGTTAAAGCCATTCCCCTCTCCTGTCCCTCCATCCCTTGTCCAAAGCCCCTCTCCAGGTTTCCCGGAGCCCCTTTGGGCACTGGAGCTGCTCCAAGGTCTTCCCTTCAGGAGCCTTCTCTTGTTCAGGCTGACCCAGCGCAGCTCTCTCAGCCTGGCTCCAGAGCAGAGATGCTCCAGCCCTTGCAGCGTCATACACACCCTTACAAAGTTAAGGTTTGAATATGTACTTCTAAAGCATCAACTTCATGAATACCATTCAGTGCAAAAGAATAACCAGAATTAAGCTGAAAAACCTGCCACTTATTTGTTCATTTTAATTCTATTCCACTATAGCTCACATTCCAATCTCCAATCCTGCCTACTTTTCTGAGAGATAAGTAAGCAACAAATACCATCCACTAGTTAAAATGCTGAACTAAAAAAGAGTGTCCAGTTGCAAAGTAAAGACTCTTGATTTCTGAACAGCCCAAGTTAAGCATCATGTCCAAGTCTTACTTCAGTCCTTAAGTATTACGTTATTTCTGAATTAACTATATAATGCCAAATTCAATTTTTTTCATTGAGACGACTATTGTTTTCTCAGCCTGAAATCCAGCTGTAGAGAAAATTCTGCTTCTTGTAAGTCCAAGAGAGGTCCAACAGGTCTGTGCTGGAAGTATAACTATCTTCAAAGAGATTGTGAAAAGATACAGAATATTTAGTGCAGGTCACTATATTTCGTCATTGGATTAAGACATCTCTATTGAACAGGCAAAGAAAAAGAGTTTTCAGAAACTTATAACAACTTGGATTGTAGGACAGTACAAAAAACCGCAAACTGTTAGATTTCAGATCTTTGCTTCAAAGAATGAGAGGAGTAACAGTTAATTTCTTTAGGTTTTTTATAAATACTGGTTCAAGATAGGCAAAAAGAGCATAAATTCCTCCTGAAGCATGTAGAGAACTTTAGACAAAATTAAGGAAAAGAACCAACTGTCCCATCCCTGTTTAATTTTTTTTCCTACCCTTAAGAAAACAGAATTGCTCAAGGATTCTAGAAAATACTATATGGGAAACTTCAACCCAAACTCATTATAGTTCTCATTTTGGATGACCATCAATTTTTTGCAAGGTGTGTTCTGCAACCCTGTGCACTGACTATATAATCTCATTGTGTTGATACCTTCCCAACTACACTGATTTAACTCCTCGCAAAAGACCACTGTTGAACACCAGTGATACTGCAGAATATAAATGAAGAATTAGCAGGCTTCTCTTTTTCTCTCTAAAACCAGTTGATCTGTTTGGGAGCTCTATTTAGATGTTTTTGATTCTGTACTCATTGTTAGAGGTTTTAGGCATTGTGAAATTCCAGCCCCATCTGTGATAAATGAGTTCCTGGAACTGGGGGTAATTTTCTGCTTTTCTACACCTTTTTCTCACTGCATGTCCTTTAATTTCATGCAATTGCTCCAAGACGAGGCAGATTATGGATGAGATCCTTTGGAAAACTGAATATTTTGGCCTGGAAAACATGACAGACCACATTGTAGGCAAGGAGAGCAACCTCTGGTAAAAATGAAAAATCAGAAGGAAAGGGAAGTTTTTAATTATAAGGAAATTCTTTTTTATTTAATAAAGAATTACAGAACAACAACAGCAATTTCAACCCCTGTCTCTGTATGCACCTGCATTAGCTCCGTCAAAGCTGGGGTGTTTCTTAAACCAGACTGCAACACACCTAGAGGGCTGTTTCTGGTCTCCACACCAAGCTGCCTTGAGAAGTAGCTGAGCCCACAGGTCCCAATGCTCAGACTCTGGAGAACCAAGCAGATTATTTCTAGTCGTAAGTGAAAAGCAGAGAGAAAAGAAGTCATCACTTCTGCTTAGGAAACTGAACTGGTGTGCAGGAGACTTGGGTTTCCTGCTCGGATTTACACTAAGTGGCCTGTGAACACTTCAGTTTGGGTGCCAAAAGTATTATCACACAAAATACCTTGAGATATCCCATAAAATGTGTTTCACAGAATGAGAGACAGAGACAGTTCTGCAAACTGCTCCTGAAAAGGCAGCACCAAAGATTACCTAGTTCATGATGTCACTGCTCATTGCAGTGGGTTGTACTAGATGTCATTTGAAGGTCCCTTCCAACCCAAACTATTCTATGATTCTATGATTAGGATTAGTCCTTTATACCATTTCTCAGTTCAGGTAGAATAATGTTCTCATCACATTCCTCAGTCTTCGTGTATGACAGTTTCCAATAATAAGTGGAAACAGAATTCCAGTTCATTTAGTAAGCAGTCTGAGGATAGACTGTTTTCTATACCAGCATCCACTCAGAGATTTGGTTGCTTTACCTAAAACCTCACCACATTACTGCAATGTTTGATAAGGAAGCTCCTTGGCAAAGACCTCAGATCAATAACTCCTACAGTGATCCTGTCAATGTCTTTGTCATTCCTTCTTTGAAACCACTTCTTTTCCTTCATATACAAATCTGTGGTTTTTGCTCAATTTTCATTTCATTACCCACAGCCTTATGGACAAGAGTGGGAAAGAACCAGAGAACACAACCCGTAACATGAAGCAGTTACAAAACAATAGTTCAGGCAGCATTGGACTGGGAATAGAAAATACATGTTAAAACAATCAGAAGTTACTCTGGTCAACAAGTATGAAAGCCAAGTTACTGGGGCTGTGTCTGGGTTGCTGTCAATCTCTGGGTTTGTGTAATGCTTTTTGATGGCACTTAATCTAATGTATTGCTACAGCGCTGTGAGAGGCGGCATGAAGAGTTTGCATGCACTGTAGCAGCCTTCGTGACTGCAGTGTGAGCTACACTGATTGACACCACCTGAATATTTGGCCCAACAATCATGTTTTCTGGGGACAAGTAATTAGATTGCAATACCCTCAGTGGAAATTAATTTTAAAGAGTGTTATTCTGGTCCCTCACAATGCAAAACTAGATAGGTTGCTTAGTATTTCTCTCCCTTTTAACACAACAACAATCCTGGCCTTTGGGGACTGATTTTAATTAACAACATTCTCTGGTTGCACATCAAAGAGCTGGGGAGAGAAAATGAGTCAAAACCTGAGCTTTTGGACCCTAGGAGTTTCTCCATCCTGCTAAAATTGCAGGAAACGAAAATTGTTTATTCTTCCTTTTACCCATAAAATATTCCAGAAGAATTCAGTTGAATCCAGGTTTTTTTTTTTTTTTTTCTTTGGGTAGATCATAAAAAACTATTTAGAAAATGCATAAGGAAAAGAGCAGATACAAACAACTTTTTCCTGGCTACCTATCTCCTGCCATTTTTCCAGTAATCCACAATTCAGGAACATCCAGGAATACCTGCTTTTCTACATTCACTGAAAGAAAAAAGAGGGGAAAAAGACTCAATTTAGTGTTTCTCTGTAGCACATGAGCCAATATCTTCCTGACACAAGCCTCTTTAGGACTTTCATATTGATTGCAGTAATTTCATTTCCACTTTTGCAAATCAGAGGTTTTTATTATTGGGATCAAAATGGTTTATTGCTTTTCAGCCCTTAATAATTTCCTGCTTCTTTTTTCTCTGTTTCCCAGGTTTAAACCCTGTCGGTATCCAGCACAGCTGCCCTCTTCTCCACAAAGGTCTCTTTGAGGACTCCAGCTTAAAGGTTACAGAGGTGCCCACTGCTGCTCGTCCAACAACCTGAGACAGGGCCATGGCCAACAGTTTCCTTCTGTGCATCCACTAGTGGATGAATTGTAACTTTCAGAAATCCTGCTGAGGATATTTGACCAGATTTAAAACCCAGATTCACTTTTCAGTGTTATCCTTCAGGAAACATAATCTCTTAAAAGTTTCTGTATGTGTTCTCTAATAGACAACTTCTTATGCTGCCACTGATTTCTGACATGCAAGCCCTTCTAAAGCTGGAGTTTGATGTCAGTAACAAGTCTTGATTCATTCTTAAGCAGAAGGAATTTTACATGATTAGGAAGAAGAGAATAAGAAAAATTCCTTCTGGCTCCAAATTCTATGAATATCTGTATTTTCCATGCTCCTTCCCTCTTTTTTATTTTTTTTTAATAACTTATAAACATTATTACAAGCTTGTCAAAGGAAATAGATCGGTGCAGTTTATAAATAGCTTAAAGCATGAAGCAAAATGGCACCATTTCCAAGGCACTGAGAGAAGTCATATTTGTCAAAGTAATTCTGTTAGGATATTTCTAAGTGGTCACACTTCTAATTTGCACCCTACAGACATAAACTCTGAGAAACTATGAGAAATGAGAATCTTGCTTTCTTTTTCATACTGCGCAATTGAAGTTCCTTCAGCCAAAACTAGGTAATAAAGTCAGTGCTTTACCAGGGGCTTTTTTCATGTAATTCAAAGAAGCCAAGAGCTCATTGCATCAAAGGAGTTGCCCAGAAATCACGCAACAAAACACTTTTTCTTGCACAGCACAACTATTCGGATTTGTGCCATTCACAGCCTGAAAGGACATCAGCTCTTTAGAGACAAGCAATGCATCAAACCGTCCTGCAAATCAATTACTTGCTCCCATGAGTTTAGGGTCTCCATATAAAACTTTGTGAAGTCTTGCTGTCAGTGTGTTTAAAAATCCCAAACATAATCGTTGACTGGAAAAACTAACAGATATCAAATTGCTGCAACTCAAGGCAAAGACACGAGTCTTTCATCCAAAGAATGAGTAATTGCAGCCTTTCCATTTCAGAGCAGGCAAACATAACATCTTTGTTAGAATATGGCTACAGACAAAGGTATCAACTTCTGCAAGAGGGGTAAGGTTTCATCATCTCTTTCCTTTTGTCTGTATGCCTTTTCAATGATTTTTGGGATGATTTGTCCATATTCTGAGAACCAGACAGCCAGGATCTTTTGTTGCTTTGTGTTATCTCTACACAAGACACCTGGTTTAAAACATTCACCTAAACATTTAATTTGCTGAAACTTCTACACCTCTATGTGTACATAAAAATATAGGGGGGTGTGTTTTATACCCAGACACTCACATTTGCAAAACTTCCAAGGTAGCTTCAGGCAGGGCAGATTGCAGAGCTGATTTGTATTTAAATGTTCTCAGGGAACAGGAATGAGGAAGGGTGGAGCACCTCTCCTATGAAGACAGGCTGGGAGAGCTGGAGTTGCTCTACCTGTAGAGGAGAAGT
This sequence comes from Psilopsiagon aymara, assembly GCA_024733675.1. Classification (NCBI taxonomy): domain Eukaryota; kingdom Metazoa; phylum Chordata; class Aves; order Psittaciformes; family Psittacidae; genus Psilopsiagon; species Psilopsiagon aymara. The sequence goes on from JANRGW010025439.1 coordinate 11,237, forward strand.
CTCCAGGAAGACCTTAGAGCAGCTTCCAGTACACAAAAGGGCTGACAAGATAGCGGAGAGTGGCTTTGGACATGGGCCGGTAGAGACAGGACAAGAGGAAATGGCTTTAACCTGCCAGAGGGGAGATTTAGATTAGATTTTAGGAAGAAGTTGTACTGCCATGTAGATTACAAATGTCCAACCAATCAGTCATATGTTCACCTATTACCTGAATACAGTCCCCCAAACCATTCTACAGTTAATCTGCACGTCAGGAAGTACCTGTGTGAATAACATTGATTGATAAGGTTTCTAACAAGGACAAAAGATTCTCATTTTATCTCAGTTTCCTTTCAAACCTCTCTGAGTATGATAGATTCTTTTGCCATCAAGAGTGTTTTCATAGCTCCTATCATAACAGCTAGGAAAGACTGCAATATCCAAACCACCTTATTCTAGCTTCACCTTTAAAGTGTCTGTAGAGCTTTTGCCAAACTAGTTGATGCATAATGTTAGACTTCTTCCAGGTAGTGTAGAAGCTTAAATTCCATATTTTACACCCTCTCCCTGTTTTTGAGTCTTTCATTATTCTGGGATCCAGTTTATGAAACAGTGGAAAATAAACCACAGCTGGTCCACTCTTTATAGCTGTAGAATCATGTGTAAATTATTAGAACCATGTATTTTCTCTTATACAAAGTGCTAGGTAAATAAATCTATTTCTATGCCATAATCAGATCATCACCATCATGGGCTCCATACCAGTTCAATTTCTCAAATATTTCTACATTCTATAGATTTAGTTATTCTCTTCTTTACCCACCAGAAGTCAGAATAAGCCATTTCCCTTAGCATTTGGTTTGAGATGTATGCATCTTGAAAGAGCAACTTAAATCCCATGCAGCGCCATGAAAATCAATTGTAATACCTGATAACATTGCTTGTATATCAATATTTTTTTTTTGTAATTTTCTCATTTGTAATTCCTAGAACAAATTTGTCATCAGCTAATCCATTGTACAAGCTTAGAGCCTTGCATGAGTGAAATAGCATGTGGGTCAATGCAGAATGTGATTCCTTGAGTGTTGTTCATTATAATTATAATTCCCCTAGCAGCTTTGCCAATTCTCACAGAAATATTCTATATCCCAGTTAAGAGCAACAGCATCTTCTCGCTATTTAATCAATGAGATTCTGGGGGCAGAAGGGAAACGAAAAGAAAGGAAAAATTTCTAGCTAGAAGTTGACATAAAGAGTCATTGCTTCATAAAATCAGTGCTTCATGAAAATCCCAACTAAAGGTTGAAAAGTATCTTCACATCATAGTGACAACAAGAACATTAAGAATATATGCATTTTTCTGAAAATATAACAAAAACCCAAGCAAAAACTGTAGAATCTATTTTTTTTTTTTCTGGAGAAATACTTTTCCAATTAATCATAGAATCATAGACTAGTCAGGGTTGGAAAGGACCTTAAGATCATCGAGTTCCAACCCCCTTGCCTTGGGCAGGGACACTTCCCACTAAACCATGCCACCCAAGGCTCTGTCCAGCCTGGCCCTGAACACCACCAGGAATGGAGCATAAAATACTGGCCCATAGGGGGATCGAATCCACAGCCTTGGCATTATTAACACCACGCTCTAGTCAACTGAGCTAACTGGCCCCACACCATTAATATATTAGTGTTTGCCCAGCTCCAGTTGTTAACATCATTTTTCATGCCAAGTAATTTTTATTGAGGAATGGGTTGCCTCTCCTCTACGTATCATAGAATCATAGAATAGGGTTGGAAAGGACCTTCAGTTCCAACTTCCTGCCATGGGCAGAGATGCCTCACAGTAGACCAAGTCACCCAAGGCTCTGTACAACCTGGCCTTGAACACTGACAGGAATGGAGCATTCACAACTTCTTTGGGCAACCTGTGCCAGTATCTCACCACTCTCACAGTAAAGAACTTCTTCCTTATATCTATCCTGTTATATCCCCTGTTTTAGTTTGAACCCATTACCCCTTGTCTTATCACTGCAGTCCTTGATGAAGAGTCCCTCTCCAGGATCCTTGTAGGACCCCATCAGATATTGCTCATATTTCATTGATTCCACCCTTTCCACTTCCAAAACTGAAATTATGTGTTCTTCTTCTTTAGTTCTTTGCTTGGGGAAGTGGTTTAATTTTGTTTTCACTGTATATAAAAAAGGCCTTTTTAAAAAATTCTATCCCCTTTCAGCCAAAATTGATGTGGCAACCAGCCTGTATCTGAAAACTCCTACTTGATTGCTGTAATTGTCCTTAAGGGCAAGCGTCCTTGGTTGTAGCAAAACACCTATTTGATTTAATGGACAGGTCAGGAGTGCTGAGAAGCGTGTTCAGAAAAAGCACAAGATTTCCTCATTAATCAGGAAATTTTTAGGTTAAGTGAGATGCAATGTGCTTTCTGAATTTGTCCAATAGTCCAGTTTTCACCTCAGCCTTCTGCTGTTGGAAGTCAAATTCAACATATATGAGAATAAAAAGTGAATTAATGGTTAAAAAAGTACAAAGTAGGGTTATTGTAATTCATGCCCTTTCTCTCTCCTTCATCTACTTACTGTATACTGCAGTTTCATTCTTCTTTTAAGAACAAAGTCTTATTCTCACCTTATGATTCCAAATAGCATGTCTTTTCCCTGAAGAACAGTGCAACCTCCTTGGAATACAACTTTTTTTTAATGTGGTGTTTGCCCACCTACTAGAAAGTAAGACAGAATCAATGAAAATGAGAAATAAAATACATATCTAATTTCAAGGATGACAACTAAGAACAGTACTGAATTCCCCATCCAAAAAGTGGATGCCTTTCTGGAAGGTAAACTTCATCCAGAAGTAATGCACAAATGAGTGGAAGAGATAATCCAGCTGATGTTATACCAGAGGTCAAGCAGGATGATTAATTTTTTCCCTTCTGCTTCCTTTCCAACTTCCATCTATGAATTTTGTAAGACTTGCGCAATGGTAGTAATCATCTACATAATCTCTATTGTGTGTTCAGAACTCTGAACATTTTTACAGCAGCAGATGGCTTTGTTTCACTACTTGTCTGAAGAGTTCACATGTAGATGTCACTTCTAGTGTTGTCTGTGCCCTCTAAGGTCATTGGAATTACATAAATAATCAGTTTGTTGCATATTCCACTGATCATCATCTTGTGGAAAGCTGTAGGATCTTTGCTTGTGCTCCCAAATCAAATTGAAATCCAGTTTTGGGATAGAAATGAGTTAGCATAAAGTATTGAATGAATGGGCTGAGAATGTATCTGAAGTTTCCAGGGGTAGTAGGAAAGAAAACAGTCTAGACCTTCATTTGGTTAGACTTGGAAAAGACCTTATGATCATCTAGTTAAGACCAGCATTTTCGTTGCACCAGCTGTATGCTTTATCAAGGCCATTGTTTAACCTTTCCGTTTGGCAGCACTACAAAGTGGTCCTCAGAGAGCTGCATCTGAAAAGATAAGCATTTTATTCCAAGTGCACAGGAGTGGAGTGTACTTGTGTGAGGGCTGGTATAATTAATTAAGCTAAAGAAATTTGGTTTAGATGTTTGGTTCATTGTTTTTCACAGCTGAAATGAAGGATAAAATCAGCTTCTCTATGCATTTGAAACAAAAGAAAATCCTTCCTTTTTTTTTGTATTAAATTAAATTTCCACTAAAACTGAATTAATGGGTTTTTTTCATGTGATCCTTTACCCCCCTCTTTCATGCTTGTATACTAAGGAAAGCTGTTTCGAGATGGAAAAAATGAAAGGTAAATATAACAGTTATTTCCCAGTAACAATTCTCTTTTTCCCACATGACTGGTTTTCTTCAGAGGGCATATGCTTACTGAAAATAAACACATGGATGTTAAATATATATTTGCCTGTAAGGGCATATGAGATCTGATTTCCTATGAAAATTGAAACTTGGCTGGGAGGCATTCAAGCAAAACTGAAAGCCTTTTCAAGAGTGAGAGGACAAGCAGAAAGAAGAAATTAGATTTTCTGGTTTCAGAAATTGTTTGGCTGGAGCCAACTTAGACTTGGAGAATGCTCGAGTTTATCTCCTAGGGTCTATCTTTCTGCTGGCCTTCAAAGCTTATGTGGTGTTATTGAAGTAGTGTTGTGATATGTTTTGAGAAAGCGACATGAAACATTTGATTTAGCAGGCATCTACAGAATAAGAAATATATGCAGTCAGAATAAGGTATTTATAAATATTAATGTTGTCTATATCCAATGTATTTATCATGAAGAAATGACATTTTACCCTCAACCATGATGCTCATGGAGGAATATTTAAGATTTACATTGTCTTCCTTATGTTTTATTATAGATTACTAAATTGTTCTGATTACATCACGGCACAGATTAGACAAATATGCCTAAATATATGGCCTAAAATAAGCAAATTGAGATCTAGCACTCTAGGTTGCTCCTGTAGTCAGTGCAGAATAGTAAGTGCCAGAGGAACTGCCACATCATAAGTGGGCTGAATTGTCCTATATCCATATAATAACTATAGAGGAAGTCTGTGACAATTGGACTTTTAATGTAACTGTATCTGTTAAGTGCCTAACATTAAACAAACCTTTCACCTTAGGTTTTGAGAGGCAGAGTTTGGGGGGTTCCATTTGTTTGTTTGTTCAAACTGCTCATGCTGCTTTCCCAGTCATTTTTCTGCATACAACAGACCCTCTGCTACATCCACCTCAATAAATGTTGATGGCTTCATGACAACTTGTCTGAGATTAACATCTAATTGTAATCAAGTATGTAAGAGCTTGGAGGCAAAAGACAGAGAAAGTTCTCAGAATTTCATTTAGTGCCTTGGAAAAGTCTTTGCTTTCAGTCTGCTAAACTAATTGAAAAGTCCACCACTTTGTAAACTAAGTTTATGAGAAAAAGAATCTTAAAAATTAGAAAATTAATTTTGTGGTAATTTGCATCATTACCCAATAGCTTTGTGCTTTAAATTTAAACTCTATCTGAAAAAAATATGCTGCTGACATCATAGTATTTAGCTATTCAAATCAAAGTACAGCACTACTCCACCTTCAAAAGGTATGAAAATATTGATCACGTTACCTAATGAAATATGAATTTTTGGTGGTGGTGCAAGAGATGTAAATTTTGTTAGGGTGTAAACTCTTTCTTTGCTGTTAAGTTTTTGGGGTTTGCAGCTGGTAGAACTGGATACTTTTCTGTCCCCATGCAACCACCAAGGACTAGTGGAAAAAGTCTTTAACATGAATGTGAAGTCAGAGTATGTTATTTATCTGAACTCTTCAGCCTTCTATCCAAGCTAGCAGTTGTCCTCAAACAGGGCTATGCAATCCAGGCTGATAGCTTCTACGGTGCTTCAACAAGCAATTTTGTTAGTATTGAATAATTCATGTAGTGCAATTTAAAAACAACCCAAAAAAATTCTTCGCATTTCTACAGCACTGTTTATCTATCCGAAGAGCTTACAGTTTTTTCATCAAGTAACATCCACTAATTTTAGATGCTGTATTTAGTGGACTAGACATGCTGCCAACCTGATTTAACATCAGCGAGCTATTAAAGATTGGACTTAAAAAGCATCACGTTGGTCATTCAGATGCGTCTTTCTATCTAGCAGATGAAGACATAAAGATTTAATGGCTGGAAACTAAAATAAGACTCATAAATAAGTCTGAATATTTCTTACAGTATTCAGTTAGCCGTGTGAGCATCTTGGTAAGGACTATGTGAAATTTGAAGTCTTTTAACTGAATCTTGTGGTTCCAAATAAATCACATGATATTGCCTTGTTGAAGGGAGACATAAGATAAAGTACCAGGTTTTGTTATTTAAATATCAGGTGGGATGATGTCAATTTATTATCTGAGAAACATGCCATCAAAAAATTAAAATATAATTGGATTAGTTAGTCTAATAAATCAATACAAAAGAAGTTGCCAAATTGACAGACCTCTTCCTCTTTAGCCTGAGAGAAAAACAAAACCCAGACTCTCTAAAACAGATATTCAGGACAGCGTAGAGCACAAAATTTAACACCTTTCTTCATGTCTTTAATTCTTCTGCTTTTCCTCAAAGCAATTATTTCTCACTGCAATCAGAAAAACAATGGGAAATGTCATTTATTTCATTTGGTATTATTCCCCAAGACCAAACCCTGCTCTGAAACTCAAAAAACCCACCCAAAACCCAAGTGATTTTGAGCCTGCTGAAATTTCCCCCAGTTAGTTCTAAAATAGCAGAGTAGAACACAAGGCTAGAACAATGCTTTCTTCTCAAGTCACTGCAAATATCAGTGACATAGCAGCTCCTGGAACCAAGAGCACCAATTTACTTCTACTGTCATTTATTAACTTCCTGTCATCAGTTATCCATGATTTGACAGTCTGTGACCCTGCAAATCTCTGCTAACCTTTTGCTGATCATGCTTTCACGGTTTGATCAGAAAGTAAATACAGCAACGCTTTTTATTCTGCCTGTCATCCTACACTGTCACAATTCAAAGGTTTTCCTATACAACTTTCCTGTCCGTAGACAGAGCACAGAACATTAGCCTCATTTTATGACTACTAAAGCAAAAGTAATAATCAATGATCCTATTAATTGGTACCATTTAATTTGAGTAGGTCTTCCCTCAGTTGCAAGGGACTTTTTATAAGAGCAAGTAGTGACAGAAAAAAAGGGGAATGGCTTTAACCTGCCAAAGGGGAGACTGAGATGAGCTCTTGGGCAGAAGCTCTTCCCTGTGAGAGTGCTGAGGCACTGGCACAGGGTCCCCAGAGAGCTCAAGGCCAGTTTGGACAGGGATTGGAGCAACCTGCTCCAGTGGAAGGTGTCCCTGCCCGTGGCAGGGATTTAAACTGGATGAGCTTTAAGGTCCCTTCCAACCCAAACCAGTCTGGGATTCTATGATTCTGCAATTATATTACAGTGTCATTTTTCCTTAGTACAGTTGGGTTGGACCATTTTATCTGGTCTTTATGATATACAAACTAGCCACATTAAACTGCTAGAATGATTATTTTGCAAATGCCAAAATGTACTTTTGCATCAAATACAATATGTTTGATTTCCTGAAGGAAAATATAGGACATAGAAGTGGGAAGAAAATGAAGAGTAATGAGAAGTTGGTCTCATTTCAGAAAGTGATTCATTATCCAATATGCTAAAGAACACATTATTCCATGCCAAGTAGCTGCAGACAAAAAAAAAAAAAAAAAAAAAAAAGCTTTTCTAAATTAATAAACACGTATTAAAATAAACATTTTTAATAGATCCTTTGAAATGACATTTATCATCAACAGCACTTGGAAAGGTTGAGAGAAGAAAAGGCTTTAGTAGAAAACCACTCCAAAAGACACTGTTTTGAGTAGGAGAATATTCGCAAGCCATGCTTTGTGTCTCTGATATGCCTCATAAGCACACATACAGCAACCATTTGTCCTGGGTTCAGCAGTAGCAGTCATTTTTATCCTTCTCAGTTGCTGGTGCAGTGCTGTGGTTTTGACTTTCAGCCTGGGAAC
>JANRGW010025440.1:0-45614 GCA_024733675.1 Psilopsiagon aymara
GGAAGAAATTCTTTACTGTAAGGGTGGTGGGGCACTGGAATGGGTTGCCCAGGGAAGTTGTGAATGCTCCATCCCTGGCAGTGTTCAAGGATGGGCTGGACAGAGCATTGGGTGACATGGTCTAGTTTGAGGTGTCCCTGTGCACAGCATGGGGGCTGGAACTAGATGATCTTAAGGTCCTTTCCAATCCTAACCATTCTATGATTCTGTAATTTCTCAAATTCTCGTTTTTAACTTTTGAGTAGGAGTGGCCACAATGGTAGCTGGATAAAAGAGGTGGGCACAGAGCAGACTCCTTTTGTTTGCTGTTTGTGGAGGTCAGCACCAAGCCTTGTGTTTGCTGACCTGCTGTGAGCTGGTTCCAGTGGCAGGTTATGTTTATGTGATAACAGTCTGGTCCTAACGAGGAGCTTAACGAAGCTGAGGGATTGCTTGAGCAGTAGGAGCAGATGTTTGAGAAAAAAATACATGAGGTAGGATGTTTTTTCCATGTGGGCTATCATTCTTAAATGATTTTTCTATATAGCTTCCCTGTGAAGGCTGTATGTGGCATCTGTGGATATATGGCAGTGTGAGGCTTCATCTCTATCAAAGCAAGTTTGCACATGGCATTTGGAAAGCACATTTAAAGCTGCCCGTTAAAGTTAGCAACTTTGTCTGCTCAACATGGTGTAACTGCATGACACAGTGAAATTGCACTCAGAATTATTGTTCTCAGCTTGTAGTAAGCTCTGAAGGCTACTTCTACTGCTAAGAGCTGAAGAAGAGTTGGAAAGTCTGAATGCTTATTAGTTTTTTCCACCCATATGAGATACCACTGGTTACGAAGTGTTAGTGGGGTTTACGGAGCAATTTCAACTTCTGAAGTATGTTGGAGAGATGATAAAAGTGAAAAGCAAGCTAAAGAAAAGTGTTAGCATGAGGGTATACCTTAACTACTGATGATGCCCTTTTCAAGCTGTGCAGCCTGATAAACGCATGGGCAGTGGCTTTTCTTGGAAACACCAGTGACATGCAGTGGTGGCACCAAGTCAGACAACCCCCAGTCTTTCAACTCATAGATTATCAAAAGATTTTTAAAACTCAGCCATTTGAAGTTGGCAACTCAGGATTGTTTTACTTCCTGACTCAATTCAGTTTATCTTTGTTTTATTGTTTTCATTTTGGTAGAACAGGGTTTCTTTTATTGCTGCATTGACAATGAGGTTCAATGAATGCCTCCAGCTGGCGTTGCCTTTTTTGTTGCTCTGCATGATATCCTAATAGACATAGTATTCTGGAATCTGCTTGAGATTATGAACTGTGTCCTTTAGCAAAAGACTCTAGGATCATTAAGATTGCATAGTTGACTTCCTGCAGCACTTATTAGGGATGAATTCATGTTTATTAGTAGTGTTGACAACAGAAGCTGAAACCACGTATGCTTCTACTTTGTGTAATAGAAATCTTAAATCTCAGCTGGTTGCAAACTGTTATTTCTACATTAAATTTTTTTTCAGTTTTGTAATGTGTTGAGCTCAATTTTGTCTTTCGGTGCTCAGCATTAGCACAAGACAAATGCAGTTAGGATGTTAATTGTCACGCTTATTAGAAGATAATTCCATGGCAATAACACCTGTCTGGCATTCAGCTGCCCTTTAGATGTATTGTATCAATTATAAGGACTGATTTGGTTTTAAATGCATACATTTGCAAAAATAATTTCAGCAGGTTTTGAGGTTGGTCCTTCCTGTTGGAGAGTTAAATAAGAACAGAATTTGTTTCAGTTAAGTGCTAGATTCTTTTCTCAGTAATTTATTGTTGGGTCTGTGTAATTTCCGCAGAACTGAGAATATTGGGGTTTTAGTAGGGATTTTCATATTAAAAAAAGCAAAACTAGCAGCTCTAACAGAAATTACTTTCCCCCTGAGATAAAATCTTTCTAAGATATTAATGAAGAGGCCAGTTCTGGGAAGTAAAAAATCATGTCTTTATTCCCATTTTTCAGCATTGTTGTTTTGTTGAATGCCAACTTCTTTTCTCAGGAGGAACATAATTTAATACTGTTTAGAGAGGTGCTAAGTATTATAGAAGATGAAATTGAAAACCAGACCCAGTCACTAAATCAAAAGTAGTTTGGAAACTATACTTTTTATAAGCTCTTTGTTTTACTCTTCACAGGTTTGCTTCTAAAAGGAATAGAAGATAAAGGTCCTGTCATTTTTAACATGGCAAAAAGTTAAAAGCTAGGGAACCAGGTTCATCACATCTAACTTTATACATATAAATGCAGTGCATGAGCTAGGTGTATGGTCTGCTTCGCCCTTCTAGGAGGGGGCAAGGGAAAGAATGTAATCAGTTATCTACTATGATTTAGATCTTAGGTATGCTGACCTGTATTCTAGATGGGCAGACCTCTGTCCTCCATCTATAGAGAGTGTTTTGAATGGCTCTGCTCTGAAGTTCATCATATCAGGGCTTCAGGATATGCTTCAGAATATTGGCCTTTGCTTCTATATTATTGCATCTATAAGAAATAATGTATTTGAAAAATCACCAATTAAAATACAATTTCCCATTCCCAAGCATTAAATTGGTTAGTTTGAAAATAAAAAAGTATGCTTAAAACCATTAGTTGTTTTTAATTACATTTTCAAACCATATTTTTTTTTAATAGATAACTTCAACATAATGCTTTCCACTGAGTCCACAGAGCATGAAAATGACTACTAGAAACTATAGGACATTACAGCTTCTATGGCAAATCTCAGGGTTTGTGCTGATTGCTTCTAGCACAATTATAGTGATAACCAGTGTCCTATGTATTTTCTAGCATTTACTGTATATTTTCATTAGTTCATAAAAACCTCACATTATGGTCAGTCACATGTTAAAATTAAAGCAGTCAAATAATTTACAGTGGCAAAGGACATAATTTTAAAAGGTACTGAATATCTGTAACTACATCAGGTTACGAACATCCCTGAGAGTTCCTGTTTGGGAGGAATAGCAAGAGTTTAGCATGTTTCTGGTAGCTTAGTGTTAGCTCAGGCCACAAGTCAAAAACACAGCACTGTACCAGCTACCGAGAAGGGGAAAAATGACTGCTACTGCTGAACCCATGACATTAAAATATCATTCTATATTGCATTGTAAAAATTCAGGCTTTCTTTATGAATAAGGAATGCAAATCCTCCCAGAGTTTTAAGGAGAAGATGTAGATTTGCAGTTTGTCCCACTGCACATTTGTGCTTCTTCATCAAGAAGTTAAAGGGGTTTAAAAGACAGCCCTATGGCACTTAAGTAATGTTCAGTGCAATACAGTTGTATAGCTTAAGTTTTTTCCACACAGATCCTTAAGGATTTTTTTATTTTATAATAGTTAATTATTGAAATAACTTTTGCTAATCTTAAGTCTCATCTTTCTGGAACATTTTCGCATACTTCTCTTTAAAGAGGTACTAGCCCAACAGTTACACTGTACTGACATTACTGTTTGTACCAAAATTATTTACAAGAGCACATGAAAAAGTTTCTGGATGGTGCTGAGCAATGGCACTAGTACAGTCACTGAAAATCAAAGTAATCATCAAAGAAATGGATTCCATGCTCCATTCCTGGAACTGTTCATCCTTCAGCTTAAATGAACAAAGCTCTATTAAGATTAATTTAGCTATGATTGTGACCAGATTCAGTCTATATGATTATGCATAAGGATAACCATAAGATGACAATTTTGGGTAATTGTGCCAATGATAGAATAAAAGTCCAAATGTAAATAGCTATAAATAATTGACAGGGATAAATCTGAGGCATGGAAAACTTGGAGGTGCTTTCAGTTGTTTACCTAGTGAAATTTGATACCATTTACATCAGTACATTAATCTGTACCACGTAATTGGAAGACTCCCATCTTAGAAAATACCACTGCAATTACCTGATGTTCTTGACCACAGTGGATGGCCCACTTTGCTGGTGGTCTCTTCTTCAGGAAATATTAAGAGGGGATTTGGGCAGAATTGCCATCAGTGTTCCTGCTACTATTTATAACCCACTCAGGGCTTTGGTTTCTAGTGCTGTCTAGCACATTTCAGAAGTGTCCTCTTCATACTTACAATGTGTTTAAAAGCAAAATCTGCTTGTAATTTGCATTACTAAGGTGGCCTGCAGGTCCACCAGACCCTTGTAGGCAGACTTGGGCAGACTTTCACTGTTCCTGAACAACTCAGCAGGCTGGAGAAGTATGAACTTTGTGAGAGTGTTTGTTTATCTTACCTTTATGGTCCTGCAAAAAGACCATCCCCATCATGTGATATTCCCTTTTTAAAATATCTTAATTCGCAAAATAAATTCTAAAAGAAACTAAAAGCTGGATTCTTGGAAGAATTGTGCATCTGTTGCATTAGCCATGCATTCTTGTCAGACATACACGAAGGAAATTGATTTTAAAAATACTATTAAAGAAAAGTGATCTTTTAGGAAATAGGTTGGAGGAAAAGACAAAACCTTCAACTTTGCAGGATGAGTGATGACTTGCATTGAAGTACTAAGCAATTTTCAGAGTACAGATGTTGGGAATGTGTTCCCAACACAGCCAGTAAGTTTCAAGGGGAGCTGGAACTAGGTGATCTGTAAGGTCCCTTCCAACCCAAACCATTCTATGATTCTGTGGTTTTGTCTGATATACTATCACAGCAAAGAAGTTAGCTGCAAAGGCATCACAACTGTCTTTCTCTTGGGAAGAGGTAGGTTATACCGCAACAAGGATATAAGGGACTTTTTGTTGCCTCTTCAGCGGTCAGCCTCTTGTGTTTCCTTGCTATAGAAAATGCCCTTTCATGACAACATCCTATATTGGCTTATGACTGCCACAATCAATTCCTGGCAGAACACTGAGAACTGGTCTCCTAGAAGTTAAGTATTCGAGGCAGGCACAGGCCAGTCAGGGCTTGGCAGCTACAACATAGTAAGCATGGTTACTTCATTCTGGAGCTTGTTCTGGTGGTGGGCTAAGGAAATATTTCTTCTCTCTTATTGCCAGAGACTAGAACAAAACAGACGGTAAGATCTAGCTTCCATCACTAGTGTCTTTTTTATCTTATTTGTTTGGGGTTTGGTTTGGCATCTCTAATACAGTGATCATCCTGAGCAGAATGTTAATTTATCCCTGCAAAAATTATAGCTTGCTTTTGTGAGACAATGTCTGGGTTTATGTGAATCTTCCCTTGCATTGAAGAAAGATACACATGTCCTAAGGCAATTTATCTTTGGGGAATTACACTTCATTAAATGGATAGAGTTCTGATTTAATCCCTTGATGACATTTTATTTTAAGTTGTAGAGATGGACCTTTTTATTGTGCTTTTGCAAAATAAGCAGTTGCTCTTCTGAGCCATTTAAAAGGAAGTGTGTGAGGAAAACCCTTCACTACAGGCTGAATGACAAAGAAAATCTAGAGGCTCAGAAGGCAACTAAAAGGCCTTGTACTGGTTATCTAGACACAATAGGAGGATAGTTTTCTTTTTTTTTTTTTTGGATTACCACTAAATAAAGGTTCATGTTAATGTGGCTGCTTTCCTACTGAAGCAGTTGGCCAGGTATTCAGGCTTAACCTGACTGATTTGTTGTCAAAGAATGGACATAATGTTATTGGTGATACATAGGATGATAATGCAAAGAACATTGAGACACAGAATTGTGGCTACTGAATTTCTAGTTATTCCTAAAAAGACAGGGATGGTCATTGTTTTCCTTTTTTTAAAAAAAAATTGTAAAATAAGAGTAATTCTGCTGTTAGTATAAGATAGAAAGTTTTGAACACTTTCATTGTCAAATACAGTGACAGAATTTTTATAAGCAAGACCGACATGAAATAAGCATAACACAAATATTTTTGTATCTGTTTTATTGTATATATAGCTTTGTCTCCTTTATGATAGGTATACTTTTATAGGGCATTCAACAGTAGAGGTATAATACAATGTCTTATATACTAGCAGCAGAAAACATCAAGTAATGACTATCTCTAAAATTAACTTTTGAACAACTACCTTAGTGATGAAAATCGTCTTTACTTGGAAGTGGTTGGTAGGTCAACACAGGCTCTTAAAGGTGAACCCACTGCAGAAAGCTAAGCGAGGAAATAAAGTGTGCGTGTCAGCTTTATTTGGCTGTAATTTACTGAAACTAGGACAAACAAGCTTGGCATTAGGGCATTGGAACTGAGCAGTCCCCAACTGCTTTCATGACGTAGGAAACTTGCCACCCAACTACAAAAGCATGGATAATGCCTCAGTGATCATCCTGGAGCTCCTCTCTGGCTCTGCAAATGGAGCTTAAAGTTTGGCTAGCAATGAACAGTAATAATCCTCTGGCTGGACACTTAAACAAAGCACAGCAAAGTTTTAAACTCTTCATTTATTTTTATTTCCTGAAGACATACACAAAATGGAAGTGCCTTCTTGATGTCAAAATCGGCCAGTTTTCTTCAGAAAAATGCCATCTTAAATTAAATGTAGTAAACTGCTGGATACAGTAAATTCAGAGTGCTTCTCCATCACCTCATGATATCTAACGTAAATCATTATGATCTATGAAAAAATACCTATTCTGAGTCTTTTTCCCCATTGTGTACCAACTCAGCACTTTGTCTGCCTTTAGAAGGAGAAAATGCAATCACCAGGGCCTGGAAGAGCAGGCTGCTTGGCAGCGGAAGGCACGCCATGAGCCAAGGCAGGGGCAGCGTCCTCAACAACACCCAACTCCTGCTTTGTTCTGAGCACTTCCCAGCTTGGACACACACACACGTATGCAAATATAAGAATCCTTTTGTTTCTTACCACTTAAACCATACTCATACTCAGATGTAGATGTACATAGACATATACCTCTCTAGCTGAAGAAGAAGAGTAGAGGAGGTCCAGTGATGGACACCAGAAATCAGGCAAGAGTCTGGATTGCCAGATCGGTTGGCAGTTATGAGGCAAGCCTAAGGTCAAGTCAGCAAGGCAAGGTCAGTGCTAGGTGCCTGCAGCATTGCTTTGGGAAGAGCTCAATGTAGCCTCGAACCCAAGGAGCAGTGCATGCAGAGTGGAAGCCCTAGGGGTGGCTTCTTACAGCACTTTCTCATTACTGTGTTATGAACCCTATGAGCTGTGCTTAAAAATATGTGTGAAATACAGGTTAAGCACAGCAAAAAGTTACTTTTATGAGGGACATCCCCACTATCTGTGGTAAGCATTGATTTTTAGTGTGGCAGGAATTGGACTAACTCTGTGTGTCTCTAAGCATTTCGACCTAAGGTTCTTAACAGCAAACATGACACAGTAGTCATCTACTGATGCTTGCATCTCATGAGGTCAGTTGAGTCCTCAACCTCCCAGATATGTATTTTATAAATATAAACTATATCAGCTGAATCAGTTTTGAGGTATAAGAGTGGTTATGGTTCTTTTTGAACTTTTGAGATACTTTGATAAAACAAGATCTTGCAGCCTAATATTATAGCAGAAATCAGGTGAATCTTAGAGTTCCAAAGATATTGTATTTATAAAAATAGTAGGTGGTTGACTTTTTTCCACAGCCATATATTTTATATTACTTATTTTTAATTAAATACTTTGTTGTTGTTTAGTCATACTAGACTTAGTTCCTCCAAGGATTTCATGCTTTATAATTATTTGTTTCTTCTTCAAAATATACATACATAATTCCATTTAAACACATTTAAAAATCTTTACTATTCCTCTTCTGTAATACAGGTTATTACAGAATATCTAAAACAGTGGAAGATATGTAATTTTGTTTAGATGGTAATTGAATTCTTTGGAGAGGGAGAATTTCTGCTGAAAACCCATGTGGCCGATGTTGTTCTACATCTACATAATTAATTAGAATTTAAATAAACATTAATCGATTAGTTCAGAGCTAAAAAATTATACATATGTAATGAATATTGATGATACACTAAAGTGGATTTTTTTTTGAGAGTGGTAAATGCAAACCAATTTCTTCTGCATAAATTTATTGAAATTAGAGTTCTCCTAACCATCTCATCCTACTGAGCAGAAAACTTCTCTACTCTTAGCTTTGGAGGGACTTATTATATCTGGTAGTTCTCAGCTAAGAAATTCTTCCCAAAGCACTGGTTGCATGGTTTTGCAGTGGACAGGTATGAACCTAGTGTGGGATGGGGTTCAGTACAACAGCATGGACAACATTTCATCGTCAGATTTGTTATCCTGTGAAGCAGAATGGAGATTAGAAAGCAAGTAGTTCTGGGAGCAGCAGAATTTCTGGAGCATGGTTTGCTATGGCTTTGTGTGCTGTTTGCACTGTCTGATCCATAAGGCAGCATTTGCTGTGGGCTGAGAGCAGGCGTGAAACATAGGGCAAAAAAAAGGATGAAACCTAACCAAGAACCTCTGTATGTCTGTTGTGCAAAGGGCACAAGAGAGCGGGGCTTTATGTTAAATGTACCTGGCATGGCAAGTGGCAAGCCGGAGTACCAAGCACACATAACGGAAGCATTGTTGTGGTACCTGGCAGGCAGAAGTCTGTTAACAGTAATCTTTTCTCTCTCTGCCTTGTTCTTTTCTTTTTGTACTTCTGGCAGGAGGTCTTGTACAATTGTGTCTGCTTGCTTTCATTACTTATACTTTTTGTTGGGCTTGTTCAGTACCAGCTCTTGTTGTTTATCTTTCATAATTCCCTGTATAACCCTTTTGGAGGGCAGATACAGCGGATATTGCTATTTCCCCCCATTTTGTGACAATAACTGAGTCCCCGCCCTGTGTTTCCTGTACGAGCGAGTAAGCATACTGATGTAATCTTCTCTTCTTACCTGAAATTGAGTTTCAGCAGAAGCTTTTAAAATGTGCTTTGAGATCTGATAGGGAGCAGTTTATTTTACTTCTAATGGAATATTTTGGAAAAAGGTTTCTGAGTGGTGGGAAGCAGTATGCCAGATATGTTGGGAGCTGTGAACATTTAAAGTTGCCTGAGGTTCTGGGCAATCTTTCCATGTAGAAAGTGTTTGTGTTATGAATCCCCAGATCTGTTATTATTTACTGTGAGTTGCAAAAGCAGGAAAATCTCTGAGATATTTGAAGAGCAGGATTCAGAGAAGCCGATGAATACATTGTCTGAGCTGCCTGTCATTCCTTCAACCCTTGCACAAGCCAGCCTCCAGTTGCTCCACTCTTCCCTTTCCCAGAGGACTCAGATTTTATACCCATTCCAACAAGAAGATAAGCAGCTGACAGAAAATTGGTGATTTTCAGTTATGTTTCTCTCATTTTTACATATAGATCAAATCAAACGCCTTATGCTGTGAGTTACAAAACCAGCAACACCATATGTATTGGCATGTTTTCTGAAGGAAAGAAACATGGAGGCATTGTGTTAGGACTGCCACTCATCGCATAGTCTGTAAGTTATTCTGCTCTAAGCTGTTACACATAGCAAAATTACACCCATGGGAGAGATCTTTGTCATGTGCCTGTCACTGTTCACCAGTACTTGGGGGCAATTTATGAGCAAGCTCCAGGATATGAGATGCCACATTCTGAGGCTCACTGTCAGGACCATGCAATAGTCAGCTTTGTACTAAAGCCATATCCTTCTACTAAAACCACGTTTATGGAATAGCAGGAAACAACTCTCTTGTTTGGCACATGGGAGTGTAAAGCAAAGCTTGGGAAACCTTTGCAGGAAATGAACTGTATCTAATCCAGTTTGATATAGTAGGCAGCATATTATTAAGCCAAATAACCATGTTTATCCCTTTTTTCTTTGTACCCCGGTCCCTGAGGCCAGTACCCTTTCCTCCACCAGGCGAGTGGTGGAGGGTTTTATAATTGGAGGGATCAGTAAACCTTCCCTCTGTCCCCTTCCTCTTCCACCCATGCTGCCTCCCAGGTCCATGCCAGTACTTACTGCTGAATAAGATGCAGCACTCCATTAAAACCCAAATCACTGAAATAATGAACTGGAATAACTTGCCAGGGGCAAAGTGTGTTTTGTTAAGATGCCAGAAAAGAGGCATAGACCAAGTCCTTAGGGGCCTGGTCTTTACATTTACTCCCATCAAATGCAAAGAAAAGAAGGAAAACCAGCACAACTAGATTGGAGGCTATCTTAATTTTGAGGCTTCTCTTATTTTCAGCATTGAATCAACTTTTCCTTTTCAGACAGTGTTGCTTTTTTTCTGTCATTTTTCTGTCATCTTCTGTCATGTTTCTTCTTCCTTTCTTTTCTTTTCAAGTGGTGCTGGTCAGCTGAAATGGTAATTGGCTCCCTGTCAGGCCAGCTCAACGATTTGCAATTTATTTTTGCCCGTCACCTGTTGAAAAAGGGCTGGAGATTCCTTTTCTGTCTACAGAGGAATCCATTAGTAACACAAAAGCAGCATCTGCATCACGGCAGGGATGCACAACAGATATATACATCCTTTATCTGCTTCAAGACATCAGGACAGATAGTTGCCTTTAAATCTCCACCTGGGGAAAAAAAAAAAATAAAATAGAGTGCATATAGTGCTTAAAATCAGCTGCTCTCAGCTGTAGCTCCTGAAATGACATTTCTTATCCCACAAAACCTCCTTCAAAAATGATTTAAAAACAAACAGAAGATTGTACAGCTTGGAAATCATCCTAGCTCAGTGCAGCAGTGTTCCAATTTTTAGGTTGCATGACCTTATCCAGAAGGTGTAGTAATACAGTGCCAAATCTGGCTGCTTCTCCAGACACTGTCAAAATACGAGATTCACTTAGGCTGTCTGGGCTGAGAATTCAGGTTATAATCTGGAGCCATACAGGTTTTACTGATGCAGAAAAAGCAGCAGCAGCCGGCGCACTGGTAATTTCTTTCCTTATCCCTCACTTGTTACTCTGTAGCCAGAAACACTGCAAGTATAAACAGTTGTATTTCAGCTTTCATTAAAACGAAAGAGAGCTAATAAAAATAAAAGGTGTAAGACTTAGAAGTTGATTACAGCCAAGAAATCTGAAGAATGCTGTGCTCATTTTTTAAGCTTTTTTTCTATTCTGTTCTTTTTATGCAGCATCATACTGACCTTTGGCAGGATACTCCCTGTTGAGATGGTGTTTTCACGATCTGCTCGCCTTTAGTCTTTGCCAGGTTCTTATAGTGATGAGTTTTCAAACAACCTTTCCAGTGGTGGAATTTCATATACCCTTTTCTTTGCTTTTGCTTCTTTCAGAGAAAGTACTTTCTGTCCTGGTAACCTGGTAACATCAGCCGTGCGTGCAATGCGGTATGTTGAACTAATTGCCAATTAAATAATAGGGAAGGCCAAGATCTAACAGAAAATCATTGTGCACAGTTCATTAACTGCATTTCACAGAAGCAAAATTATGCCATGCAATTTTTTAAAACAGGCTTAAGGAATGAACAGTTTCTTCCTTAATATGAATAGCTGCAATGCAGAGCAGAATGGAAAAGATATTCAGAGTAGCAGTTCCTGGGGTTTTCTGTTCTTCTCCTCCTCGATGGATATCTGTACAAATCAGTAATTTCTGTGGATTTGTTTATTTTCACTGTGAGATGGATAGAAAAAGATATGGCAAGCCCTGGAGGTAATCACTATCTTAGTGTTATATGTAAATATGCTTTCTCTGATATTCAGTTACAGTGAACTAGCAAATACTAAATGAGATTGAGGAGAACACTGAAGATGCCTTTCAGGAAGATTTTAAAATATCTGAGTAGCTTCACAGAAAAATCACAAGAACAATGAAAGCATCAGAAAGCCTGTCTTATGGTGAGGGGTACATATCACAGAATATTTAACTTACAAAGATTCAGCTAATTCCTATATGTAATGGTAATGCGCTGTAGTGCTATAAGAGAAAACTTTTGTTAAATTAAGGTATAACTGGGCTGGTTCTTGATACTACTGGCTCCTGGTGCTAGACAGAATCAAACAAGAAATGGAAGGATGTGTATGTGTTCATCTGAATATAACAAAAAATGGCCAAAAATAAGACATAAGACGTAAGAAGCGAGTTGTGTTTGGGGAAGCAGGGGAAGTGTAGAGGGTATGGGAGTGAGCAGCGTTTCATCTAGAGCAATGTGGTTTGCAGTTGCAGTGCTGAAAACATTGGTGGGAATGGGTAGATACTTCGAAAAAGGAAAAAAGGGAGCTCCCAAAATAAAATTTTAAAATTATATTTTTTATAATGCATCTAAAAGCCAATCTTGAAAATCTTCACCTTTACCATTTGAAGTATCAAGATAAAAATATCTCAAAAAAAGCTACTTGACATATGGTCATGGTGCAAGCTCAGTCAGCCACGCAGCCTCTCTCTCACTCCACCCCTTTCCTCCCCCCGGGCTCCCGGAGGGCTGGAAAGGAGAATTGAAAGAAAGTTACTCCCACAGGTTGAGATAAGAACAGCCCAGTAACTGAGGTGTAACACAGCCCACTGCTGCTACCACCAATAATGATAATGATAAGTGAAATAACAAGGGAAGACAATACAATTGCTCACCACCTGCTGACCAATACCCAGCCCAACAGACTAGCGATCTAACCCTTCCGGGTAACTACCCCCAGTTTATATACTGGGAATGATGCGCTGTGGTATGGAATACCTCTTTGGTCAGTTTGGGTCAGGTGTCCTGTCTCTGCTTCCTCCTGGCTTCTCCTCTTCCCTGGCAGAGCATGAGACTCAGAAAGTCCTTGATCAGACTAAATATTATTGAGCAGCAACTGAAAACATCGGTGTTGTCAGCGCTATTCCCGGCCTGAAACTCAAAAATGCAGCACTGCACCAGCTACTAAGAAGGAGAAAAATGACTGCTACTGCTGAACCCAGGACATGCATAAAGTTAAAATTTACAATGAAGGTTGTTTTTTAGAAGGCAAGCAGTGACATCTAACCATAATGCATTGAGATCTATTTCTAATCTTGCTGCTGATGGAATGCTGAGTGGCTGCTGGTTATAAAGATATTTTTCATGCAGGTAGGATATAGTATATTTCTGTGTGAAAGAAGCATCTTTCAGGATGATTCATTACCCAATATCATCTCAAGACCTTTTGTTCGTGATGTAGCTATTATCAAGAAGGTTTTTACAATCAGTTCTTTCTGTATTCTTGATCTCTTGATCACAGCTGTATTTGCAGTTTCCACAGCTGTTTGTACTATTTGAACATGAAGGCTGATGGTTTTTTGCTTGATAGGAGTAATAAAAATTGCTGCTCAGTAAAAACTTATCAACTTTGAACCTCACTGCAGCCTACGAATATAATCTGTGGTCTAACAGTGGCCTTTCCTGAAAGCACTAAAAGGAGGTGCCATAAAATGGAGTAGAACTGAAGGTTCTGGCTTTGGGAATAGGTAGCAAGGCTTGCCAGGCTGAAAACACAGGATACCACTCTGGAGAAACACTGTGCCAGAACATCATTGTCTGTCTGTCTTTCTGCAGCTCCAGTTCTTAAAAGACTGTAAGAGCTCAGAGGTAGGACAGTGAGTTTCAAGCAGCTACTCCAGTAGTTTATTGCCTTGCAAAAAAGTATTTAATAGTCACTGAAGGCCTCAAGGACTGGTTATCTCCCTATCTAAATCACTCTAGAATCAATTTACATCTTTTGATTTTTATTATGCCTTTTCCTAATAGATTAAATGACCCTTTTGTCTCCAGTATTTTAAGCCTGTACTTATGTCCTGTAGCCAGGGTATTCCTAAGTTGTCTCCTTGGTATGCCAGACAGGTTGAATAAGGAAAGTTCTTGCCCTAAGGCATTTTCTTCCCTCCTGTTTGTATAATATGTATATTTTACACTCCACACTCTTTTTTATTCACCCTTCATTATTTTTATAAATATCATCCAGTATCATGATTATTTAGTGTTCCAATTCGAGTCACACTAGTTCCAAGCAAATTTGCTTATTTACAATAAGCAAATTCACATAGTAACTGTACTTCTTAAAAGTCATTTAATCTCTCATGGTCACACAGTTCTTTTAGCCACAGCATTGTCCTGGAAACCCCAGTTGAATTGCTGTCCACTGTATTCCTGAGATGCTTTTCAAAGTTGCTGCTGTCCAGAGTGCACCCATTCTGGTTTATGACCTCTGTAATTTATTCCTCTCTGCACTGAATGCTGTGGTTTTCTAAACACTGAAGAACACTGTGGCTGCTTTGTTCTGATTGTTAATTATGGGGTTTGTTTTAAAAAAGCCCTGACTTTTTTTCATTTGCCAGTGTGTCAGGAGTAATTTTACATTTACTTCCAAATACCAAATATTATCAAGCTGAACAGGTCAAATTTCTGTGAAATGTGATTTCCTTTTCCATGTCCTTCCTTTGGTGTTATTAGACGGGAAAGACCCGAGACTTCTGAGCTTTGATTGTAGTATGCAGTTTAGCGCCTGCCTGGTAGCACAAATGTCAATAAAGTTCTGAAAGGGAAGACATCAGAAAGGAAGTTTCCTGTCTTAGAATAACCATAAAGTATAGTCTAAAAAAGAGACTCTTTAAAGTAACCTCTTGAATTGAAGGAAATTTCTGCAATGCCTGCTATAAGAGGCTTCCACTTGAGTGTGCTTTTAAGATCTATCCTGAGTCTGCTGGTAATTAGCGAGAGGAGTGGGTTATATACCACACAGAAAATGAAAAAAGACATCTGCAAAATTGGTAATGAGAAGTTTGTGATTTAAGCATTGAATCACTTTTTAGAACCATCTTCAAGATGGTTCATTTTTGAATACAAAGACCTTTAAAATACATACAGATTTAGTAAAATCCATTATTTTATTAATTTTTTTTCACAGGAGCAGGCAGCCACTTCCACAGAACCCTTCTTAGCATTTAAAAGAATTGATTACTTGATGTGATGCCAATGTGAAGACTGAACTGATACAATATTTTAAGTCTAATTTTGACACTACCTTGTTTCTGTAGCTTTGATTTGTAAATATATTGCTTTGCTTAGTATTTTGTTTAGTATTAGTACCTGTAGATTGTTATGGTTTTTACATTTGATTTTAATTAAACAGGTTAAATTAAATTTGTGAGATGTAGGATGAGTCACATTCATTTCAGAACATAATGGAGACCCAGACCTCTTGATTTTGGTCACTTACGACTATCACCTGAGCACTTATCTCATTTAATTCAAATGCATTTATTTCTCATCATGGATTCACACTATGCAGGGCAAATATACATTGCAAAATGCAAGCATTTTTATTAAAACCACCAATGACTTGTCAGCATATATCTTTGAATGTGCCACAAAGCATACAATGGTGGAGGTAAAAAAGTGTCAGCAACTAATAAAATCGTCTAACCCATTGTACATTATAGACATAGCGCTATATTATTTTGTGAATGCTAATCTTGTGCATTAGTAACTGGCTTCTTCAATCTGTATACTGCAAAGCACACATCAAGACAGAGGAGGATCAAGAAAAAGAAATCTGCTTACTCTGTTTTTTCTCCTCAGCCTAATCACCTTTCTTCTGATAAGACATGTGGGCAAGTAAAAAGTGTATTCTCCGCATAATTTAATTTAAGACTATAGCAGCATGCCATAATCTCCTCAACTGTAAAATCAAGTGTTAAATATGATAGCGTAGATGATAAAGAGAATTTTTTGTTTTGTCTGTATCCATAAACCTATCTTGACCATGATACAGCAGTTACAGGCAAAGGGGGTTTTGCCTGTGTCAAGTGGAAGAAATTGAGTATTTGTTCAATTCCTATGTGCAAGAAAAGAGGTAAATTAATATATATTATTTATCATTTTATTGCTGATGCTTTGGACTATCATTTGACGTTTTCTGTCCACAATAAATATCCATAGGATTCATGTTATCAATGATTGAGTAGTGTGCTCACATCAAGCAAATAATACAGGAAAAGGGAGGAATGAAGCGTTATTGTTAGGGTAGGTCTGAAAGCTGTCTCTGGTACAAGCTCTATTAGTGGAGGTGGTGCCTCCTGGAGTGAAGGCTGCTGCATGTCTTCCGAAACTCTTAACACTTTATTTCCATAGAAAACCTAACACACCTCTCAAACATTTAGCTTTCAGTATTTTTTTATGTCTCAGTATCTGATCTTAATTCAATTTCCAGTTTAAGAGTGTGTAAAGCCAGAGTTAAATTTGAAAAGTAACAGCTTGGAAACATGTCAAAATGGTCGCACTGAAATTATTCCTGATTTCCTGGTCCTGAGGTCCTAAACCTAAACCATCTCTTTATTTCTTTTGTTCCACTGTGCTTCTACTTAAATCCTTCAGTCCTCATATGCCATATGGCAGAGGACTGTATGCTCCTGTCATTCCCTGTATTGTTTCTGCTTAAGAGCCCAAACAATGATCTGCAGAAGTTTGGATTTCAGATTCTCTGACAGCTCACAAATACTGAAATGTTAGCTCTTCAAAATTCCCAATGCATTTCTGTGATTGCTATTAAAGAAGAGCCAGATTGCAGCATTAAAAGAAACTACCAAAATGAACAGTAACGTAAGAAGCCATCTCTTAGTTAAGATAATTCTGACTTATTGTCAAATTTATCTATCTTAGAAAAGGAATTCTCAGTTACACAATCAGCACAGAAGCTGTGTATGTGTTCTGTGTAATTTGTATATTGATATATATATCAGGCATCACCCCCTTTAGATTTTTTCATATTGTTGATACTGTATTATGAATTAGAATTTTTTTTATCAAAAGGAGACCCCCCCAAAGTTCTGAGAATGTTTCAGAACATAATTAATACTACAGTACAAGTGTTGTGCGTTTAAAAAATGCTTTATTATGATATTTTGAGAAATAGACCAAATGACCAAATTTGTGTTGCCAGAATGATTCATTTGACAAATGCATTAGCAGACCACAGATCAGTGGTCAGCAGGTTTTGATAGGTACAAATAGTAGCATCTTTCACACTGTATTTTTAAATGTAGTAATAAAGCATGTTGGATTATGTTCTCATCTCTGTCAGTATAAAAGCACTGAGATGCCAATGAAAATAAGGATGATATTTCAATTTCTGATACTGATTAGTGAGTAACATTTTGTCAGTTCTTCTCTTGTCATTGCAGAAGTTCATCAGCGAGGTAGTTTTGTCTTTTATTTTGTTCCCCCAGATATATCAAATGTGAAAGGTGCTCTACATGCCTCTCCAGTTAAATTAGTTTAATTGAATATTTGAGGAAACTAAGGAAAGTTGAGCACTTTGGGAAGAGGTCAGGAAAGAAGGATGATGGCAAGCATGGTAGAAAGTATGTATAAAAGTTACTAGATTAAAGAATCTATAATTTATTTTCATTAAAGACATTAATATGTGGATGTTCCAGGTTTGTAGTACTTATGGTATCAGAATCATAGAATGGTAGAATGCATACTGATTACTTCTGTTTTACTGGGTACAACAGTGTCTGCAGGTGATGATGTGCTTTTCCTTTCCTTACATAATGCATATACTACCCTTCAATTGTGGGGCCAGTATATGAAAAATTGGAACAGCTAATGTTGCATGAGTACTTAACAGTGCAATTTAAATGATCAACTTTGTTTTTTGAGTACTTTCAGTCATAAATAACCCCCAAATAAATCTAAATTATTTGGAAAATTAAAATATAATAATTACTCTTTTATCCAACAGCTGGGCATCAAGAATAAAGAAACATTACTCTTTGGGCAAAGTATGATACACTTAGGACACAGTAGTTATATTTCAGTAGATTTCAGAAAGTCTGATCAAGTTTTAGTAAGCAAAGACAATGGACATTGTACAATTCGAACTCTCTTTAGTGCTAAAAACAGGACTAAGAACCCAATGCTACTAGATCCTACATCTGATACTTCTGAATTAGAGATTGAATCAAAACAGGTAGGGTGCAAGCTTTGAAAGGGTCATGTCCTTTAGATATGCTTTACTGCAGATTCATTATACCTGTTTTGTCAAGAGCTCCTACACAGGGAAAGCCTCTGTGTTGGAGACCATGAGTGCCTTGGTGTGAATGTTTCCAGGTACATATCAAAACTGCAGCCAATATAGAATAGCTATGTAGAACCTGCAAGCAGCTGTGAAACAGAGTTTGTAGAGACTCTTGTTTTTTTGATTGGGAGAACATGAAGTTGCTGCAGGATACTATGGCACTACTTTGCAGTCAACACCTTCTAAATGAGAAGGTTATTTTGATTTGTTGGCTTACCACTATACTGAAATAGCATCTGTTAAAGAATATGCTTGGATGTTATGTTCAAAAGAAGTTATCAACTGAAATGTTTGTAATTATTTGAAATTAGTCTGTTGGAATTGAGTTACTGATGCAGCTTTGATAACTAAAGAGAAATGTCTTTATGGCTGACTTGTCTAAGCTGTATTTGTTTACATATCAAAATGTTTTTTTTGTCACAACAGCATCAGACTTGAAGCAAGATCTCCAAAACACCTTTTTCTAGGCTTCAGTCCTGCAAAGTGATGAGTGTTTCCTGTGATTTTGCTGTATGTGTTCATCCTGTACTTAAATATTTGCAGGCACTTCAGTAGATCAGGCCTCTAGCTGTCATATACCTTTTTTGGGTTTTGTGTAACTTCTTTCTCCTTGATATTTATGAATAAAAAGCAAAGCAGGATGATTTGGATGTATAAAATCAAGTGCTTCTCTCTTTTTGCTTGATTTACTGGCCTATTAATTCATAGAATCATAGAAGGGTTTGGGTTGGAAGAGACCTTAAAGATCATCCAAATCCTACTCACTGCCATGGGCAGGGACACCTTCCACTAAACCAGGTTGCTCCAAGCTCCATGCTACCTGGCCTTGAACACTGACAGTGATGGGGCAGCCACGGCTTCTCTGGGCAATCTGTGTCAGCTCCTCACCACCCTCAGAGGGAAGAATTTTCTCCTAATGTCTAATCTGAATCTGCCTTCTGTCAGCTTGAAGCTGTAGGTGCTGTGTACCTCTGAGGCTGTACTGGGGCTGATAGAGGTGAAAAGTATCAACCGATAACTAGCAGGCAATAAGCTATGCTTTAAAAAAAGGGGGGGAATTGGGGGGGGGGAGTGTGTGTTTGTTTTGGTATGTTTTGGGTTTGTTTGTTTGGGGTCTTTTACATTTGAAGACTACAGAAATAATGCTTATAGTTAATGAAACCAAGAGTAACCATCATCAGTCTTGTACAATCTTAAGAATACAACTAAGTCTGCTTCATAAGTATCCGTGAAAAGCTGAAAAAAACACAGAGGCTTTTTGAAGTGGTAGATGACAGCTCAAACCTGTAAGAAATGCCCATGGTTCTGACCAATATCTATTCTGAAATGTGTAAGCCTAAAATCAAAAGACACAAATAATGTATTATTCCAAAATTCACTAGCAAATTCTAGTAAACACTGAATTGATTTTCCTTTTTTCTCCTTTTTGCAGCTGCTAGTCTGATTCGAGCTGTTTATTCACAGGATGAAAGAGATGTTTTTAAGCATTCTCAACAGTTCCAAGTGATTGATGTAAATTTAAAAAAAGCTACTCTGATTTAAAGAGAGTTGCTAGGAAACGTGCAGTTTGAAGATGAAATCTCCCACTGAGCTTGTCTTTGGCTGTACAATAGGAAGTATGTTATAGGGTATACTGAGTTACAGATATAATGGACAAACTGTTAAAGTTTTATGTATATAAATACATCTGCTATGAACTGATTGAATACACCATTCATTCCCATATCTTCGTTTACTGATGAATATAGGCATTACTAACTTCAAGAATATTTGAAAAATAGGTACAAAATGCCGAAAGTGTGATAAAGATTTTCATACAATCTTTTGGCATTTTTTAAATTTATTTTTTTTTTAGAAATCAATCTATTTAAAATTTAATTTCAAGATTATGTACTGAATGATCTGCTCTTTTTCTTTATAGACTCTAACAAAATTGAAACTCAACAAGATTACAGCAATTATACACTTAATTTTACTGGAGAAGTTAATGGGCTTTGTCCTTTGAAAGTTGTTGGCCGAAGTAACAAAAAAATCCTCTTTATCATATGAAAGAATTCCCAGTTTTAATTACGGATATTTATTTGTACTCATGGCTGATTTTAGGCACTTGGGTGTGTTTGGTTATCTTGGAGTCAAAGTTAAATTGATTAGGCTTTAAGGCACAAATGGAGGCTACTTGTTAGTGTAGGAACAGGGTAGTGTGCTGTTGTGTGTGATGCTCTGTGCTTGGCAGGAGGCTTATTGATTTTTTTTTTTTATTTTTTTACCAGGAAGTCTTTAAGCAGAAAAGTAGCATGCTTTCAGAAAAGTGTGAGTAATGCCTGTGAGTTATGGCAGCAGTTAGTGAACTTTTCTTATTTATTACCTTAGAAGAAAGAGCAGCCAGCTGCTGATAGAGCAAATGGTGTGAATAGGGACTTGCAGGACTGGCTGCCTGACCCTTTGCTGCTGCCATGATGATTAAAGACAGTGTGTAAGTACCACTAAGCAACACTTCATTATCTGAAGGTATCTCAAAACAAAACCTTTTTGCAGCTCAGTGACTCAAGGAAAGTAACAAAACTGTATTGGGCTTTTGGGAGTTGTTGGGTTTACCACAAATTAGAAGATGCCTAGTTTTCCTAATAAAATATGTTTATAATAGCAATACTAAATGACCCTTCATTACAGAGTTGTTGATTAACTACAAGATGAGATAGATGTGTGACTGCTGTAAAACCCTTGTAGGGAAAAGAATTAATGTTGATTAATAATGAATCTATGGGTGAAAATAACAAAACTAAGTCATCTCATTAGTTACATGAACTGAGAGGACAGAATAATAGACAAAACAAAGAGTGAAAAAAAATTAAAATGGGAAGGATGATGTAGCAGGCAAGCAAGGAAAAGTCCCATGGGGTTTCTTAATTGCCTACAAAAAAAGCAAAATTGCCTACTGAGCAACTGGCTGAAGAAATAACTGACTCTTGAGGTCTGAATTCTTTGATGTGTAACTATTATGGAAGCAGGAGAGTTAAATTCACAACGTGACTAACTACCTGCTTGTTGTCCTACTTGAAAAAATGTTGCATTTGCAAATGGCCACGGAAAGAAAATATCTACTAATAGTAAGGTGCCCATTCAGATCCTTAGTATCTTCTGTATCTTATAGCAATCTTCAGCAAATTTTTTTGATTTTTTTCTTTTTTGATGCAGGTGCTATGCTTTCTTGCTTTGTAGAATATGCACTGTCGCTTTCAAGGGGAAAAAGCATGTCTAGAGAAGGAACTTGTTGTTGACTTGATGCTTGATTCTTTGTAAGACGTCACTGCTTCCAAAGAAGGGGGACAGGCAGGGGTCAAATTAGTAACTCTGGGCCATAGTATATTGCAGATCATCAGTGTGCCAGGACATTAGTTCTTTGAAGCATATTGACTTGAGAGTTTAAGTGGAAAAGAAGGCACAAAAAGTGTATTTATAAATATTTATGAAAGAATGGAAGTTTTGTATTGCACTCCAAAGCTAAGGTTTCCCATTGAAACTGGGCCAAGCCCTGTGACAACCCTAGCATCCTCATCACATCTGTGACATTGGTTCTTCATGTTTCCAAGTCAGTGTTTATTTAGCATAAATACAGAAATGTAGAGCTGGTTGAATTGTCCATTACTGGTAGAATCACTTATTATTTTAGCCTGTCTAAATGTATTGATGATTTGATTCTGGATTTTAGTTATTTATTTATTATCACCTGTAAGCAATGGAAAAAAATAGATCAGTAATTGGGGTGAGGAGTGGGGTGAGATTAGACTGTTCCTTGCTCCAAGTTCAGGGTTGTTATGTTACTGCATGTTCTCCCTGAAAGAGTAAATTCTGTTCAAGAATAGTATCTTATTTATGAGCCATCGAATTGATGGGCTTCTTAGCTGGCTTTCATTCATGTGAAATGAAGAGAGTAGCTATATTCTTCAAATATGATCACGTGGAAAATACTAGAAGCATGACTGTTGGTGAGGGACTGTTTGGACCAGAGGGCAATATCGGCAGCAGTGGATTTGATCAAAAGGAAATGAAGAGTTTTCACAAGACCTTGTGAAGGGAACTGAAGCCACTTTGGGACTGTAAATGCTAGCCAGCTAGCATCTAAAATATTCTGTAAATGCAGCAGTGCTATAAGAGCAGGGCTGGCTTGGAACTTCACTTACAGCCATCCAGACCACGGTAATGAGATAAATCTGTGCAGTAGCAATGGACTTGACTGTCTTACACCCTTTTGGTAATAGAGAAGAGTAGTAAATGCTGGTGGCTAAGGTACTAGTTTTGGAAGTAAATAGAGGGGTTGTGATGAGTAATAGTTGAGAAGCTGGGCTTTTGAATAAGATATAGTGCCCTTTCTAATGGCATAGTCTGATATAAATTAAATATAGTGAAGGACGATGGGTGATGCCATAAATAATATGCACTGTACATCATTATTTTTGCTACATTCAAAAGTTTCTTGGTAATTCTAAATACTGAGCAACTAGTAAGATTTGTGAGAAGTTAGTTATCATACCAAAAAATGCCAACTCTTTTAAGAAGACCAAGATGACAAGCAATTAGATGTGTACTAAAATCACTGAAGTAGAAACAAATACAAAACACTGATTAGGTTGAAGTATTGTGTGGCTCCTAAAAGGCTTTGATTATAACTTGCCGCTGTGTTAATTTACCACTGAATTATTGCAATTATATATATTCATGTTTTGCGAAAGGATGGAGAACCAGAGATTTCTTCTAGATTGTTGTATCTATTTATAGGCTAATCTGGACAGAATCTCTACTAATTCTAAAACCTGAAAGTGTATAATTATCATAATATACCAGGAAGTGAGAATCATAGCAAGCATCTTGATTTTCCTCTATGTGTACCAAACCAGAGCTCTTAAAACTTTTCCTTTGCCCCCTCTCTGCCCATTAGGCATCTGGGGATCCTGAGAGGAGCCCTGAGATGTCAGAGGCTGATTCAATGATCACGCTGCTCCCACAATGAAAGCCTTGGCAAGGGTGGTTCAGGGAAGATCTTTTGGTGAAAAATGCTGGTATTTATTGACAGAAGTGTCTGCTAATCCTCATGCACCTTCATCTACTTACAGCTCTATCTCCATCACTTTCCCTTACTCCTTGTCTTTCTAAGTGCCCTTTTGGTTGTTTTATAGCTTTCATTCTCCCTGCATCTCCCTGCACCTTCCATCTCCCAGATGATGTTGCTGCCTTCTGTAATGCCAATTCTGCTTCTTTGCTTCCTCTTCACCCTTTTAATATCCTCCACTGTTGCTTTGCTTTCTCTTGTCCATTCCCACCCCTTCTTGATTTCATATTTAGTGGATTATGTAGTCTATTTGCACTGTTATTTTATCTGATCTTTATTCGATCTTTATTCAGCTGACTTCCATTACCTGCCGTTTCTGATTTCTTTTTCTGTCTACATTATGACTGCCTAATGTCCTTCCAAGATGACAATGCTATCTACATGTTTCGATTAAGTTATGGAAAACACTGGTTATTTTCAGAGCTGTAAAACAAGTGTCTTTTTCTCCTCAATGAAGGCCAAAGTGTGTGGTGAAAACCTGAAGAAAGCCACATAGAATATGGAAGAAAATGTAGACATTTTCCTAAAGTGCATTTTGAGAGATTAGCAATAGGGTAGTATAGAGAGGCAGATCTATCCTTGTATCCTGGGAACATCTTTCATCCTAATGAAGCATCATGGGACACTGAAAGCCTCTGGAAGTGTTCTGGGAGGTCCCTGTGTTCAAAATTGAACATGCTTCCTATTCAGCAGCTGATGTCCCAGTTTTCCCCCACCTCCTTTGGGAGGATTGCACTCCAGACACCAGGAGGAGTTGTCTTGAATCTAGCAAGGCAAAGGCACTGTAGTGACTGTCTCTTTTCAGAAACTGAACAGTCGAAAGGGACCTAAATGTGCTAATGAGCATTAGATAGTAATTAAACTTGACACAGTTACAGTTAAATTCTTTCTCATTTTATTACATATTTTTAAAAAGGTCTTACTCGTTTGCTAAATTACGATGCTTTGTTGTGAGGATAGTGTACTGTGCTGACAAAAAGGAGTGTGCCCAGGCATGCAGTCACACTCTGCTTTTATGGGGGAGAAATGCAAGTCGTGCTAATGACTTATTCTTTTGTTCAAGAATTATTTTTACTTTGGCAACAATATCCTTCTCACTCTGTGATGAAAAAAGCTTGAGAGCTGTAAAAGCAAAAGAGACAGCAGATAATGCTACATGAGAGCTGCAGCTCACAGTGCTGCCTCCGGCGCGAGTGCTGCTGCCTCAAATACACTGAGACTGCTTCTTGGGCAGCTGGGTAATAACATCATGTACAGCCATACCATTTCAGACACACAGGCAATAACCTGCATGCTGTCTCATCTCATAGCAGGCAGTTCTGCCAAAATTCAACAGAGCGATGTGAAACAGCCTCACTTCCCATCCACAAGCTGAGATAAATCAGGAGGGATGGATGTGCTGTATATACACAGAGCCCATTCAGTCGAAACAAATGAGAGCAAGGGAAGGATTTTAATCCTGGGAGGGTGGATATTTTTGTGTCTGAATAAAAGGAGGTATTTATAGAATTTATTGACACAATTTTTATTTACTGTAATTTGAACTGGTGTTAAAACCATTTTTTTTCTGAGCCAAAGGAAAGGGATATATGGAGAGCTAGAGCACATTGTCACTTTTCAAAATCGAACCTTAATTCTGTAAAAGAGAGGGAGGAGGGATCTTCTATCTATGCCTGTAGTGTCAGAGGGAGACCACAGGTTTACTCTGAACAGTTTCCTCTGTCAATGCACTTGAGCACACTTATTATCACCATGAGTTACTGTGTAATTACTGCTGTTCCCAACAGAGTTCCTGTTTCATTGCTGTTTAATTATGTGCATTATTTCAGCCGAACTATGCAATTCAACTCATGTCACTTGGAAATAAATGTTCCAGGCAAGGCATTGTCAGAATGCAAGAAGTTTTGTAGCCAGGGTATGGCTGCTGAAAAAGTACATGAAGTAATTCGTTCTTCTAACCTACCACAGTCTTTTGAAGGAATCATATGGACACAGTAGCGCATACCTTTGTTCTTTAAAGTGGATGCCTGAAATGGTTGTGAATATCCTTAGTGTGGTGGAGTCTGAAAAAACTTTAGTGCCAACAGAAATAGGAGGGTAAAGCTGTTTAGGAAAATCTTCCCCTTGGATCCAGCTACAGTAAGCATATGCACTCTTTGCCACTTTAAGAGCCTTTTTTCCAGGGAATATTTCTAAATAAATCTCAGTTCTGGGTGTCACTGTTTAGTTCTTGTCTGTGTTTTGCTGAGCACTGTTTTCTTAGAACAGCCATGATTTTAGGGTCATGGCAACTAATGCAATTTTGACCTTTTTGCTAAAGAAAGGAAAAATGTGAAGTGCAACAGCTCCTGTAATTTCTGAGCTGAACGATTACTATGCTATTTCTTGATATCTTGTGATATCTTATGATATTTTTTGGCATTTTCCTACAATATGGGTTTAAAAAAGACCCCATGAAGCTCTCTTCTGAAGAAAGCTCACTCTTTGAGGCATCTCAAATCAACATCTTCTCAGCATTATTCTGAGAAACGGGGGACGAGTGTAAGCCCTGAAGGCCAAGACATTTTCTTAGCTACCTCAAGGAGAGACATGAGGTGTGCACAGGACAGGCCTGTCCCTGTCCAGCAGGAGCTCAAACCAGTGCCTCTCTGTAGAAGAGAGCATTATTTATCCTGAGCATACTTAGGGAGTCAGGTATGTACATGTGATTTGAAATTCAAAACTATCTTTTCAATGGTGTTGGAAGTGGAAAACAAGGCAGTTTTTAAACAAGATCTTAAATATTTGAAAAAGAAAAAAAAAGAAAAAAGATCAAACTGTTAAAAATTCTTACCTGGAAAGAGACAGTCTCAGTAAATGGTAGAAGCCATGGTCAGAATAATTGGTGCTTGGCATGGGAAGCTGGGCATCATGATTACATCCTGCCGAAAGTCACAATGCAGTATTAGCATGCAACATGTCTGTCCTAAGATGCATGTTACTGATGGCTATTCAAGTTCATATAAGCATATTTTATAATGAAATAGTACTAAAATTAACTGAGAGAAATGGATGATATCAGCATGCTCCTGAGATACAACAATATTCTGTCAGTGAAAAGATGAAAGCTTTGCTTTGTGTGAAGACTGTAAATTAACCAGTGCTACAACAGAACTAATCAAGAGAACAAGGATGAACAAGATGTGATGGATGTAAAGGATGCATTTATATATTCAAGGCAAGAAATCTGTTACACAAAAAAGAGAATTGCACAATGCATACATCATGATGCATTGCCCTAAAGAAACAGAAACCAGCACCAGCCAGAAACAAAAAGCTAGCAAAATATTCTGATTGAAAGAAGTAAAAACTGTTACAGAAGTAAATTATTCGGAATCTTAGAATATTCACAAGAAGCTCATGTTTCTTTAGCTTATATATCCTAGAAAAGAATATATAGAGGCAGAGTTTCTTCTGTAGGGAAAAGAGAAAACTTCAAATATGATATGGCAATAATGATTATATTCAACATTTAAAAGAAAACTCATTAAATTTAATATTGCCTTTCCAAAGGATCAAGAATTGTATGTTGAAAGTTTAAAAGGAATTGTATACTAGGCAAAATATATGAATCCTGAAAGAGATTAATGTACTTCAGCTTCACTGTAATTTTCTTTTTAGAGATTTTGAAATCATTAATTGTAATGTAATATTTACTGAAATGAAGTGGGATAGGATCTGGGCTTTCCTTATTTTATTGCAAACTATGTAATATTTTAATATTTGGAATAATACAAAATGTGCATTGAAAGAGGATGTGGTTTAGGAAGTTTGGGTCTAGAAATATGAATCTAAAAGAGGATGTTAAGTATTAACATTTACCATATTAATCACTATCACCGGAAAATCTGAGTACTCTTAAGCAGTGTGCTCTCTGAATAAAAGAGATCATTAATTTGATCCAGCAAATTTGAAAATGCATTTATTATTCAAAAGATTCTATCTTATATTAACTCTTAAGTGTTCAGTTTAGACAGATAATCTGGCAAGTGTAACATGATATGAGATAAAGCCTTAATGCCAGAATTATTCATTCCTTTTTCTTTCTCTGTAATCAGGTAGTTTTAGCTCTCTGAATGATGGTATTGCAAAGCACAATTCCTTTTGAGGTGGTTGCTGTACAGAAGATAACCATGTGGTTCTTCATCTATCATCTTATTACACCCGGTTTCGTCTTCTGCCTGACAGGTAAGATGACCTCCCATGTTAATTCATTTAAATAACTGTTAACAGTTTTATGCATTTCAAGGTAAATTATGCTGTTTGTATGGCTTTCATTTATTTGTGCAGATACAATGAATTACTAAATATGAATGATGAAACTATAAGGAAGCCTACTAACTAGAATGGACACCATAATTAAAAGCTTGAAAAAAGACAGATCTGGACTTCAGATTTTTTTTTGTCTGTTATAATTTGGTATATGGAATTAATTCTTTCTCTAGTTTATAAAAAATATATCAACCATCTGTTTATGCACAGGTGATCAGTGTGACCAGGAGAATGGAAATATGCCCATAATACGCTAAACATAAAATTCTATAATATAGACACTATCTAAAATTCGTAAAACCCATAAAATTCCAACAGCAGAATATAGTGGTAGTTTTCATAGTACAGTGGGGCATTGCTGAATATACTAACTTTAATTTTAAATTACAAATTGTAAACTGTTTCATAAATAGTGATGGAGCCATGAATATTAAAACATTCAGGAGTCATATTTCTAATGTGAAACTACAAAGATGTTTGCAGCTGAAATTTTGGTTCAGTTCTAAGAAAGAGAGTGAGCTCTTTCTAAAGCTAAAATTCAAGGTTAAAACCCAATTTCTGTTCCAGCTGTTCCAAACAACTTTGCGTTTTATAAAGCTTCTTTCAGACTTGCATGCCAATTTAAATGAATGCTGAGTATTAGTTGCTGTGATGAATTGGATTGCCATCATAAGCAGAGCTCTTCTCAAGAAAGAAAACATTTTGCTTATGTATAGACTACATGAAATGCGATCAGAAAATTTAAAAAGCAGAATAATTAAATTGTGCATATATGGAATATTGACTGAGGTTTGAAAAGCACAGATATTGTGTACTAATGTTTTGGTTATTTTCAAGGTAGGCTTTAGATCTTTCCTTACTCTGAGGTGAAAGTTACAAAACTAGATCTACCGTGTTTTATAAAGCATTATTATGTTCTGGGGGGTTCTTTGTGTAATTGATGAGTTTCTATCTGAAGTGAGCTATTCATACTCTCGCTTAATCTAGCCTACCATTTCAGGCATTGACTCAGTTTCACTACAATGAGCCTATATTGTGTGTGTTAATGTGTCAAAAAAATTAACATGTTTGCCCATAGCTCACAGGAGTGTTTTCTGTATTTGTGAGAATGCTGCTTTGTTTTATAAAGGGTTTGTACACCTCTCTTTACTCTGTGTCTGAGTTTGTTGAAGGATATAACGATGCCTAGTAAAAACCAAGACCTTTAAAATGTTGTGATCTCATGCTTGTAATGTATTTAATACATGTTTCAAGAGCTTTTTCTTTGTTGAGACTTGAGAGTTGCTGATAGCACCAATATTAAAACTTACTACTTTAATTCAACACTATGCTTTTCCTGGGGAAATAAAAAAAGGGCTGTCAAGTACCATTAGTAATGTTACACATATGATTTTGCACTGGCCATGTTGACATCAAAAAATATCATCAGCTGCAGTAGCCAAAAAAGTGCTGGATCTTGGTGGGTAAAAAAGTTGAGTAGATCACTGAGAACAAGTGTTCAGTTAATATCTTCATGGGCAGGGCCAGATGACTAATGCTTTTATTTGTGTATTATGCACGTTGAAGTTGTGCCCAGAAACCAGAAATCTTGGTACTAGAATGCACCTCCTAGCAATGCCTTAGAATGACATGAGAAGATTGTATTGTGTGAGAGTCACAAGTGACATAGGAAGAATGAAGATGGCTATGATGATACGGCATACAGTTTGAGTATGCATTCATGTATTCATAGCAATGTTCATTTGATCATGGCTGCATTACTTTTGTGCGAGAAGAGTAGGAGCTATTGGTGTGAAGGGTTTTGAACAGGGACAGGTTCTGATAGTACTGTTACCCATTCAAAGCAAATTGCTAACTTGTCTTCTGGTGAGAAATGCATACTTCCTTGCATTTTTCGTCAAAAGCCAACGATAATATCTACCACTATCTCTGAAGATATGGCAGCATGCCCCAATACAGAAGAGCGGAAGTGTTATGCAGTCAGAGCAAGTTTTTTTCAGTGTATTACTGCAAGACTGAGTAGCGTGAACAGTCTTTGCTTTTGGACCTGCTCTGCTTTGTTTAAATAATTAAATATCCATTTTAGTTGAGGGAAAGTCTGTTTCTGTTTATGGAACCCATCTGGATTACATAAATCTGATTCTGCACTTTTTGTTCTGCCCCAGCACTTGAATCTTGCTGGAGGGTTTCCCATTTCGAGTTGAGTGCTAGAGCTGCTGGCAGTTAGTCTTAGCAAATTTTCTGTTTGAATGTATCTCTTGGCAATTAAAATGTCATGAGATCCAGATAAATACATAGCTGCAGCAACCAAGACGAAATACAAGGGGTTTGCTTGGAAGTGTTCACCATATGATTAAGAAGTGAAAGATACTGTAGAGAAGGAAGGAACACAATTAGAGTGATCATGTCAAGTTCTAGGATGTGTTTTTCCACACGATACTATCAGGGGAAATGCTGGCGATGTCAACAGTAGGGAATGTGAGAATTGGGGATAGATCGTGAGTTCTCATTTCAGTAACAAAACACCAGAGTGAAAAGTCAAGTTAGCTGGGAGCAGATGTCAGAAGCAGAATATTAAAAAAGTTGCTTTAGCACTTTTTGACAGAACATGGGATTTATTTGGAAGTATTATACGTATATTTGGCTCTCCTTGCCTCCTGCGGTGCTTGACCCACAGTTCTAGGTGTTTCTACTCCGTAAGATGCCTTTGGCCAAAGTGATCTGTGACTCTGAAGCCACCAGTCAAAGTTTTTGCAATCCATGGCTCCTAAACAGACTTCCTATGTTAACTACGCTGGAGCCAAGAAACTGATAGCTTTCAGGGTCAATGTTCTTTGAGACGTCTCAACATATAGTCCATCCTGAGTTCAAAGATATCAGCTAAAACCCCTGAAGGTATTCAGAATTCATGTATTTGAGCATCATGAGCTTTCAGACTTACTGGCTAGAAGTATTTGGGAAACAAGGAGCTAGGAAGCTGAAAAACTGAAGCTATGCTGACTGGAGATGTGCAGAATATGGCCCCAAAGGCTGACAGGCATACTGACACTCTCTAAGCTAAGGGGTTTTACCTGTTTTCAAACTGATCTCTTTAAGTGCTGCAGGAAATTTAAAACAATTTTTGTTCCCAAATTGAAATACACATTTCAGTTATATTTTTTTGAAATTTGGAGTTGGCTTGGAATAAACCCTCTGACTTTGAGCCAGTTTTTCTCTGTGGTAATCAAAGGCTGAAGTTTAGAATTCTTGCTATGATCAGCCATTCCTCATCAGTGGGTAGTGTGCACATATTTGACTGAAGGGAAGCAAATAATACACAAATCATTGCATCGGTGGCTTAGGCAGAGATAATCTGCAGTGAGACAGGAGGAATGTTTTTTTCCCAGGTAAATTAGTGCTTGAAATGTAGTCTTGTAGTATAAATTGATGAAAAAGCCGTAAGTAATTTGGCCTTTAGCTTACTGATAGAACAGATGGTTATAATAAGGGATGCTTTTTGGAGTGCACTCTGAGTAGTGCAAGGCAAACGAGAGCAGTAAATCACTCCTTAGAGAGCACTGTGGTAATTTCAGTCCACTGCCAAAAAAAGTTATTTCATGCCTATTAGTGGTAATATTTGGCTCTTCTTCTCTTTCCCCTGACATAGGGGCTCCAACCAACTTCTAAGTTGCCTTTGACTTCCCATTAAATTCATATCCTGTTGCTGATTCTGAATTTTAAACTTTTCCATCATCTAGTACATCCAGAGTGAACCAGAGTATCTTCACCTGGTATAATAACGTTGCACCAAAAGAATTAGGAGTCATTTCCAGCAATAGGCTTGTTTTGTTTCTTCCTCCCAAAGAGCAATTAAAAGCTGCAGAGGCCCTATATTTTATGTGCTTAGTGGATACTTGATTACACTTGGCTGTAAGAGGAATCAGTAGCAAAAAATGTTACTGTATTCCTCTGATACTTTATTTCTGATCAAACTGTTCTAGGTGTACCTTGGGATTTCGTAGGGCAGAGCCAGGGTCAGATCAGACCTCAAAAAGCAGCGTGTCATTCTAGTGACTATTCTGGGTTGGGCAAATGAGGTAATGATCCATGGGTATGAACATCAAAAGCATTTCTACTTTTAAGTGAACATAATGCTGTGTTTTCAAAAATTGCTAGAATCCCAAGCTTCTGTGAGAGCAGGCAAAGCAAGAAAACAGGTAAGACAGAGGGCCCCTCAATGCAGGGCAGTTATTTCGATGTGTCCATGAGGATGCTATTAGTCAGCATGCTGAATTACTGGTATTTGGTATGAACTTGGAAGGCTGGTGTGGGGAGATTGTGTAGAATAACACATTCACCTTCATCCCTAATTTGGCAAGCATTGGCTTTCCCATGAGATCAAAAAGTTAGACTTTTAAGTCACTTTTGAAGTAACACTTAAGATTTTAAGGAAGAATAATCTAAATGGTTGAAGTATCTAAAAGGCAAATGTGAATATGTTTAAAAGTGCTATAATTGGTATTGGCTGGCATTCCTTTGGCAGTCTGAGACGACAAGCAAACTGTACTCTGCCATTCTTAGGCGTAAGTGGAGAAACTAACTCTGCCATGGGTTGGAGCTTTTCCTACTTGATACTTGCTGTAAAAGAGAAACTAAGTAATTAACAACATGGCTCTTTGAGGACTTCACTGGCGCATATGGGACAAGAGTACTTCTCCTGCTCTTTTCAGTCCAGAAAAATAGAACCAGCCTTCCCAAAATACAATCTAACCCTTTCATATAATATGAAGTGCTGGAATGTTTTTCTGTTTAACTGCTGACTGGTTCTTGGAAACTGATGTCCCTGTAGCATCTTGGTGGCTTGCATCAGTGCCTTTTCTGCAGCGGGATAACGGACTCTTCTTTATACACCATGATATGCTACATCATGAGTTTTGTGGACATCAGCATATTATTGCTTCAGCACATAAACTTCCCATGAATGCCAACTGCAACTTTCCTCACTTGATTATGATAAAAGTAAAAAAATCCAACCCCCAAACATTAAATTATATGAAGTTTGGATCTTCCCTGGAACAGTAGGTTCAAAAATACTGTGGGCCAGAATTTACATTATTTAAAGCTTTTTACCACAACATATGGCATTAGTCACAATTGCTAAAGAGAGATACACATTTTCTCCTAAAATACGGAGTGGATGAATATACTTGTGTACCTGTTTACCTTGTCTGCCATGTCCCTCCTTAGGTGTCAGAAGACCATTTCATACTACTGCAGTGTCTGACATTTGTAAATAAATAATTGTAATGTGTTTTGCCATCATAATGCTCAGAAACATGAAGTGTTGTGTTTACTTTCCTGAGAGCCCAGTAGAGATACTTTGGCTTATTCCCAGACCATCTTGTTTCTGAGCATGTGCTTGTCAGGTGCTAGTAGGTCATAATTTCTGTGGCATACTGAAAACAGCGCAAGAGCTACTGCTAAATATTAAATGGTTTCTAGCCTTGCGATGCTGATACAGTACCTGACAAGTTAGTGGTAGTTAAGATAATGAATGAGTCTATAGCTCTCTTGCTCAGCATCTATTAGCATTCAAGGTTAATCTAGCCATGTGCTGTGTCAACAGAACTTTGTCTCTCTCTCATGTGAAAATCCGTAACAGGATGCAACCCCATTGGGCAGATCAATACTGAGAAGAGTGATACCAAATGACTGTCTTGCACAGCCACTTTCAGCAGTGTTAAATGCCAGGGAAATAGAGAGGCATATAGGAAGCAGCAACAGAAAGGAAAGGCTCATTACAGAAAGAAAGATGCTAGTTAAAATATTTGTATATCAGTGCACAGTGAGAATGACAGCATCTTGAGGTTTTCCACCTGTTTTAGCTTTTTACTGACAATTGACTTTTGGAAAACCTTTCACTGTGATTTTCTCTTGATATTCATGCCACAGTTTGTGGTGTTTTGAGAATCAAGTTGATTCCTATTCAGCAGAGGGCTTGGACATATGATTAACATTTCACTTATAGGTAAGCGTGTTGATTTGCATCAATTTACGTGCTTAAATTTTGTGATGGATCAAGTCCTTGAAAAAAATTTGAGGTCTTTAATGCTTGTCCCAGGGGTGGTAGAGTGAAGGTCCACCACTCAATCTTCTCAGATTCCTCAGATAGAAAATTGTTGAACTCATGAGCTGTCTTATGCTTACCCATTTATCATTGTCTGATGTCATATTAAATCAGAGAGCTAAATTCTGCTTCATAAATAGATTTAGGAAAGCTCTCCAGACTTTACAGTCCCATGGCATCAGATATCCAGAGAGACTGCAGTTCTACCCACAGGAACTTCACAGATTAAACCTACACTAAGAGATGTATTATGTATAGATTCAAACACAGCGTCTGTGCTGGCAGTAAATGATATGTAGTAGTATTGAATTAAAAAAAAAATAAATATGTGGAAATGTTTGAAAAGGAACTGGTGCATTAGCTGATATGGTGGAAATTATATTCCTATATGCTTAATAATATCACTATTTCAATACTTTTCTGCATGAGATTCATGGAAATAAAGGTATATTTCTATGATATGCACTAGAGGATATTCAAATTTGGCTAAGAAGGAAGAGGTGCAATGTTACCTTTGACATATGAGGGTGTAAAGACAATAGCATCTCTTCATGCTTGACCTTCTCCTTGTTCTTTGGATGTTTGAGCCCTGCAGACCAAATCAGAAGCAGAAAGTACAGTGACACTTACGGTGCTGCACTGGAGTGGAATAATAATTTCTTTAGGGCAAAGACTTTTCTTCGTAGTGCCTATGTGCTCCCTGGCCTTTCACATAGGTTTCTAGATGCTGCTGCAAAATAGGTAAAACCAAGCCTATAATAGTAGATCCCTCATCAGTTGTAGGAGTAGGCTGTGCCATTCCTCCTGAAACTTAGCAGTTGAGGAAATGGGACATAAATTGCTGTTATTGTTCCTGTTGTTGCTAGTGAGAGTGTTACAGCTGCCTCAGAAGGTTCAGCCCCAGGAGGAGGCTTTGATTCTGGGTTCAGTGCCAGGAGCAGGCTTTGGCTAGCAGGCTCAGCTGAGAGACTACAGGTCATGTTGCACAGGTACGGGCAAGTAAATCCATACTCTCTTATGGGAAGATTTGTCACACTTTATTTTAACCATCTGAATGTAAGGTATGTGATGCAGCTTTCTCCGAGGTTGATAAAGAGAGAATGGGATATCCAAATTACTTGGTGGAAATGCTTGTCTGATCCCTTGAAAGAAAGACATATGAGTAGTTTGGACAAAATCCCTAAGTTTTAAAATTACATAAGATAAATCCTACACTTTATGTCAAGAGTCTTACTTCAAATTTATTACAGTAGACTAGAAAGTAGTCGTAGTAGAAAGAAAGGAGTTACTATTTTTATCTCAAAGTCATTTATTGAACTCCTCTCTGTCATTTCATTAAGGTTTGAGATACTGCAGTACTGCAAAATCTAATTATCTGTAAGACAAACCTTTAAGAGCATTTTATGTTCCATGATTTGCCACACATAAAACAACCCCTAAAAACATCCACAGTATGTTTGCACATCTCTGTAGCTGAGAATGAGTAATTCAAAAATAAAATATTAGGTTTTATTTAATTATTGAAAAAATAACCCCAAGAACTGTTGCTTTTCTCCTAAGAACTAAAAACAATAAATCACAGTAGTCTTTAATAATCTACATACTTTTAACTTCCCTTTGGTTCTGATCACACACAGAGCAGTGCCCACAATTATAAGCAGCTTCACTTCATGACATTATCCCTCATCTACGAGTAAAATCAGTTTTCAAAATTAATTAGATGCATGTAAGGTCTGAATTAGATAATAGTAGAATAAATTGACTTGTCTGAAAGTGATTTGGATGACTGGTATTAAAAGAAGAAAACCAACCCTGCTGTCTCTCAACAGAGGAATTCTTTTGCTCAGCACTATAACCCACTGAAACTGATGTTTTGGGTTCAGTATTTTATGCTGTCTGCGGTAGTAACAGGTTGGCGTGGCTGCTTAATACTATGTAGGATGCAAATATTATATCTATGTTTATGACTTCCATTGCGTATGAAGAGCAAGATGAGTGGTTGCGGGCAAATACCCTTGGTGCAGTTTTCTCCTCATTATTTCTTACTAATAGAAGAACCAAGAGGCCAGTAAACTCAGATCTAATGTGAGACCTTTTATTAAAATTACAATGTTCAATAAAAAGGTCCGAATGCTGAAGACCTTTAGATATTAAAATTTAGATGTTAAAAAGAAAACTCTTGTAATGGGAATCATTGCTAGACATTGGAACAGATTTGCTATAATAAATTAATAAGTTTTACTCACAAAATCAGTCAGAAAGAGACCTTTTGAGATGATTCAATGTGGTAGATTTAGTAGGATCTACCAAGATTTAGGTAGGGAGATTTACCAGGCAGTCAGTCACTCTTTTTTAATGGTTTTGACTAATAAGAAACTCAGCAGGTCATTTGCTGTACTTAAAATAAATTAAATCAAAAGGAATTTAAATCAGAAGTGAAAAAATGGAAGGCACATTGCCCTTACTATTAGGATTGCAGGTCTCAGACAGGCTGGGACCTGGACATGAAAAGCCTAGATAATTAGCAATCTGACAAAAATGTGTTGTCACAAAGGGGATAATGCCAAAAAAAGGAAAAGCAGTGAGTAAGGAATTTTCTGAACAACTAATAAAATCAGACAGATATTAAAAAAACGCAGAGTTTTTGCTCAGAACAGGATTTTTCAAGCACTGTTTAACTGGGCTGGATAGGAAAGAAGTTGGGAAGAGTGGAAAAGCAGAGGTCTGCTTGTGTACATTTGTGTGCAAGTGAGCCCTGTTCACCCTTTCCTAGATAATGAATTTGTAGAATTTCCTTCACTTTTCCCCTATGACTGTCCACATTTCTGCCCAAAAAATCATACCTGCATGATGAAGTCTACTTTGGACAGTGTTTTCCTGGCACCTCATGAATTTTCCTTTTTCTCTGTTTCTGTTCCTGTGGTTCCCTGACCACTTGAATCCCAAAGAGTTTTCTAGTTATGCCATCTCCTTTCTGTAGTTGTATCTGTTTGTTTTTGTCATGATAATGTCAAAGCAGCCCAAGATCACATTGCCATTCCCATAAGATAGCCATAGACCTAGCACCTGCATCCTTCCTTTTTCATAGTGTCCCAAGCTTCATTCCTGGGATGTTCTTGCCGCATATTTTCTTCTGAGCCTCAAAGCCCAAACTGACCAAGTGGCAGCACTCTCCCCACCCTTACTCGACCTTCTTCCTGTCTTCAGTGAACCAATGTAAAGGACGTATAAGGAGATCTCCTAATAACATGAACTGAATGAATCATTTTCCTAAATGTGTTTTTAATGAAGACCTGTAAGCTAATCTGGAAGGTTACAGAGTTAATGTAGGGTATTTTTAATTACAATAACTGCATTTGATTTTGACAAATCAGTCGCTTTCCTTCTTCTTGCCCGTGTTATGGTGACTTGTAACCAGGGCAGCTATGCTCAAGTTATTCAGTTTTTAAAAATCAAGTCAGAATTTGTCTGCTATGTAGTTAAATGTATGCTAGATT
This sequence comes from Psilopsiagon aymara, assembly GCA_024733675.1. NCBI lineage: Eukaryota > Metazoa > Chordata > Aves > Psittaciformes > Psittacidae > Psilopsiagon > Psilopsiagon aymara. The sequence continues at coordinate 36,975 of JANRGW010025440.1, forward strand.
TATATCTGATATGAGTAATTTAGTATCAGTGTATTTAGAACAATACATAGAATTAACAATTTTATATAGAATTATATTATGGAAATAAATACTGAACTAAAGATATATGCTCTCTTACAACAATAGACAGTAATTGGGCTTTTGGAGATAAGATACTAGAAGTGGACCTCTATGGTGGCTATGTTGAAAAGTTTTGCATTACCTTTATAGGTAAACATAATTTCCTTATCAAAGAGGAGAAGGATGTGATAGGGAGAACCATGTGCAGGGTGCATAGAGAATGCAAGGCCATTTGAATGGACAAATGGTTTGGACATGGAAGCATATGAGGTGAAGGGAGATCTACAGATGACTGATACAAAGATGACTGACTACTGATTTGTTTTTAATCGCAGGGGGTGGGAGGATTAAGACAGAAGTAATACAATAGGACTGTATACGGGCTGGAAAACCTCTTTGTCTCTGTGTTCTACATTAGTGTGTACCATGCAAAAATAGTTTGAATGCTAGTTAGCTCTTAAAAAAATATGTCTATATAGAAAATTTCACATTTCCTGAATTAAATACATACAGAATCAAGATGCACTGATCAAGCCTTTTTATTGTGCCTTCCTTTTTCCTCTTCTGCTGGAGTTTGTTGAACTGACTTGAAAAATACTGCCTCAGGTGGTTCCTGATTGTTGTCTTCCGACATCCTTTTGGTATCTTTTCTCTGAATGTGTTGTGTATTTTATATTATGATCTCTCACGGGCTTATGCAGGGACATAAAGGTGCATTATTATAATTTTGTAGCTCATCTGTAAGTAGTAGGAAGGCTTTCAGATATATATGCCTTACTTAGGCAGTAGTTCTTTCAGATGGTTCAGCTAATAAGGCAACATTTTTCCACACAAAAGGTGGAAGCCTATAGCCCTGCCTCTATTCTACCCTTTGCACTGGCGCAGCCCTTCATCAGTGAACAAAGTAACTTCACTAAACTGGCAGAAAAGTAACCCAGAAAAATAGAATTGAATCAATTTTCACACTCTTTGCCAGCTACCTAAGAAGTCAGACAAGCAAAAGAGGCATTGCAGGAATGTCTAGAGGGAAAATGACGCTGCCCATCTGGAAAGTGTTGCCTGGAGAAGGGATGACAGGGCCACCTTCCAGCAGAAACAGTTCTTATAGAGGATCCATGATCTCGTCAGCTGCATAGAGATTTTCTTAACTTTTGGGAGGACTTCCTAATACATTTTGACACTGCCAAGAAGTCTGAGCTTTGCTTGCAGAATTTATTAAAGAGTGCCTCAAATACTCAGAATTAGGTGAGAGCCTTTACTCCAATTCAAAATGTAAAATACACAAGAAGTGTGCTCAGGAAATAGGTCAGTAACAATATTTGAAAGATCAGGGAGTCCATCCTCTTGACTAAAGCCTGACGAGAATTGATGAAACGTGCTTTTCTTTCCATCCTTAGTTTACCTAATGCGTTAATTTCCTTCTTTCTTGTCCAACTTATTTCTCCCCTTTTTCTTGTAGGCACAAATACAGTAAGTTGATCTTCCTTGCACTCTTAGTATGCCCTTCTCTGTCTCTAATCTTCCTCACATTGGCATGGTACTTCACTTAAAGTGTGAGTTTTCTTGCTGATCCTTTCAAAAACCCTTTCTTTTCACGTTTCTCCTCCTCATATCACTAGTCCACACGCGCCTTACATCTGAGAAAGAAATATTTATCAGTTGCCACACCTGACATTCAGTCTGTGTATCTTTTTCTGCTCTGCCAGACATCTGAAACCAGATTCATAATAGATTGCAGCAGAAGTGCCATTCTAAAGCATATTTGATAGGTGTGAGAAACAGATATTCACTAAGTATAATTAATAGTGCTGGCAGCATTAAAAATTTATGCCATTAAATGCCTAAGTGGTCTATAATATCATTTGAGTCCTAAGGTGGAAAGAGTCAGCTGTACAGGATACAGTTATTTGCTGCTAGGGGCCATTGTTATTCGGTATTCATACTTAAAAATTGCACAGAATGTGCGGTCAGGTTTGTGGCTCAGTCATTCCAGGCTCCAAGCAAATATGTGATTCTTGCCTTTTCAGGCTGAAGGTACTTTTTTTGATCTAGAAATATGTAGATTTTTGCATCATATTGTGCTTTAATACATGAAAGAGAGATCATTTTTCAAAACCTCTTCCTTTCTTTCTAGTGGCCTTCTTTTGCTTCTTTGAAAGACTTCTCATTACATGACTTAGTTCTTTAAAATGAAGTTGTGTGACCATACATGCAGTAGTGTAACAGTGTCTTCTTGACCTGCTCCTGCCCTCAAGGCATAAGGTGATTTTTTTCCTCAAACTTGAACTGGAAAGGGAGCTTACTTTTTATCTGTAACCAGTCTTCTGCTGGTGCTGTAATTCAGTGTCTATCCATGAATATGGAATTAAGGAACAATAAAAATGATAGCTGTGGAAGGATTATTTTCTGTATATATGATATTTTAACATTGACAATTTACATTTTTCAGTTATATAGATAGATTCTTTCTTCTCTTTTAGGTTTTCTAAAAACTGTTTAATTTAGAGTGTTTTATAACCAAAGGCAAGACTTTTAAGGGGATAGTACAAAATCATAATTAGTTTTAAGGACATGAATATATTGCATTGCCATTGTTCTCTTGATCTGTGAAGTTTTTTTTAAATATAGTGTTAGAAGACATGATGTGGATTTTATAGGCAGCATGTATACTATCGCAAAATGTTAGGATTTTTCTGTCCTTAACTGTTGCTTTGGGAAATTTTTAAGATAAAATGACTCAGCCGTCTCTGAAGAGACTGGCAAAATTGTTTGGTTTGGCTTTTTTTCCTCATATTGTAAGGTCATTTTCCAGACTTCTGGCATCTCTAGGATTTGGAGCGAAGCTCTGAACTTGACTGAAGGTGAACCTGGTAGCAGTCTTGTACTAGTTTGCTTTTCCCTTGAGTTTGCTTGCAAGTGTCCATACTGTTAGTTCAGTCTCAGTAGAGACCTGTGAGAATTAGACAGCTGTATTGTCCGAAAATTTTACCTCCTCACTGTGCCATTCTCGACCTGGAATATACATTTACCATTTTCACAAAAAAAAAAAGAACAGTTACATCCTGGGTTTACTGAGGAGAATTTTCCCAGAGCATTCCACTATTACTCCTAGTCTTGCTTTTGCAGATGCTAGAGAGCAATCTTGCATGTTTGGAGGAGATCATACAATGGTTTGGGTTAGAAGGGAACTTAAAGATCATCTAGTTCCAACCTCAGCAAATAAGGAAGAAGGGAATGCAGCAGGGGCAGGCAGAGCCTGAAACCTTTACAGCAGCATCAGCAAATGAAGGATAAAGATTAAAAAAAAAATGTATTGTTGACAAAACTGTTTGACATTTATTCATCTTTAAGTGTTTGAATTAAAAAACTTAAATTATTTTCAATGTGGGATTTTTTATTTAATTTTGGAGGGGACAAAGTTAACATATACCTGAGCTTGAAAGGAAAGATAGAAGTATGTTCTTGAAACAATGTAATTCTCAGCTTTTATCTCCAACATAAGGAGGTTTTGTCTGGTGTAGTAAAGATTCTGAATATGTAAAAACCACTAGATCTAATTAGGGTATAAATAAGTAACACCTTATATTTGGATAGTTGTTTTGGATCTGGACCTGTTTGATGAGAATTTGTTGGCCTCTGAAATAAGTTGGTCTTGCTGCATTTCTAAAGGGCATATCTTCAATTCATAATTATCTCAACCACATCTGGCATAATGATAATTAAATAATAGTGGAGAAGGCACAGGAATATAGTTTGAGTTACTTTAGTTCTCAGAAGGAGGTATGAAGCAAGAGTCAGCGAAGGAAGGACAGCACTTCAGTTATCCTTACTGCTCTGGTTTTCTTGATGCATATAGAACTTGATTTTGGGGTACTCAGTATTTAGCCTTTGCATTTTGAATGTGGAAGTTGTGATATAATTTCGTCTTCAGGTTGACTACTAATTAAAAAGGGATTAATTTCAAACTACTTATTTTTCAGAGGAAGGAAACAAAGGCTATGGACCTGTTTTTGAGGAGCAACCCATTGATACCATTTATCCAGAAGAATCTTCAGATGGACAAGTTTCAATGAACTGCAGAGCTCGAGCAATTCCTTTCCCTACTTACAGGTAACCTCTCTTGTTTTGATTTTCAGGTCTTAGGTATTTTACTCAGTGAGGGTTTCAATTGTGAAATGATTGGCTGTCATAACAGGTTACAAAAGGATTACAAAAGGATTCCAAATGCTACATGGTACGAAGTCTTCAAGGCAGGGAAAAATTGAGAGATTTTCAATTTCTGAGTAAGAACCAACCTTAATTCAGTTTGCCCAAATGTCTAGTTGGCGTTGAAGACAGTATATTCCTTTTGTATTAGTTGTTTTCAGCTTTTGAAAGGAATACTGATCCAGATGCAAACAAAAAAAAAAATTGCCTTTAAAAAATAATTGAGAGACGATGTTTCTAGGTAAGGATGATGGACGTATAAGTCCTTGTTCTTATTGATTCAGAACAGCTTTTTTTGTTGTATTTTACTCTGAAAGAAGAATGGCTGTTGAACTTGGATATTCTACATCCCATGTTGCTTTTATGTCCACTGTACTGTAGAGAGATGCTCAATAATGTGTCAGCTCTGCTACTGAAGATGTCAAAAACCTTATTCTGGAAATACTTTTCAACTAGTTTAGTAGGGATTCACACATGACTTCTTTCACAGCATCTGTGGTCGTGTTATTAGCAGAGCAATTCTGCTTTATTGTGTAACCTCTGGGTATCCATATGAGTTTGTTGGCTATTGTCTGCTTATGTACAGGATAAGATTGTCTCTATTAAGATCATGACTAATTTGCAACCAGTTATGGGAAGAAGAGTGCTGTCATCATTGTAAGGGGCAGATACAATTTCTTGCCAGTAAAAGAGTTCAATTTGATTGAAATGTTTTCTGATCCTGTGGTCGGCCTCCTGTGCTCACTTAGGTGTTTTCCAAGACTCTGGCTTCTAGGACAGTGCGAGCAGTTCTGTTTGCCATTCTTTTGAATGTTTTTAAATTGTTCATTGCCTTTTTAAAAAATATGCTTACAGATTGTCTACATGTACAGACCCGCCTGTGACTGAAGGATTTCAGAGAGATCTACAATACCCCTTTTAAATATGATCCCTGTCTCTTAATAGCTTTACAAGTTTTTCTGCACTGCATTTTGCCACTGCACTGGTTTGCTCTCCATGTGCTTAGGGAGAACTGCAAGTGCAGAAAGATCAGGTACACATAGATTGAGTACTCTTCTTATACTCTTCCCCATCACTTCTAGTCTTTCCGGAGACTCCCCCCATCTTGTCTGGAAGACTATGTAAACATGCTATCTATAGAGCAAACATGGGATCTACATAAATTTTATCATTCTTAGTATCTGTTAAGGGCTCTACAAAACCTGAACTAGCGAGGTCGCTCTGGAAGAATTTCCTTTCACCTCCAGAGCTCTTCTTATTTCTTCACATTGTTATTTTAGTCTACCTCAATATATTATTTTCATTTCTCAGCCTGCCAACAGCTCATGAGACAACATTCTCCTGTCTCAGAGGTAGATAAGTCCTTCCTGCCACATTCTCATTGCAGCATAAGCTGTTCCTTTGACAGTTATTCCTAGGTATTTCCTAACAGAGGATTTATTACTTGTAATACAGATATGCAGTATGTCTCATAGGACTGAAGTGATGCCTCTAAAATCTTGTAAAACCCAAATGCTATTTATTGCATCTTGAAAATCCTGCCATTTCATTATTAATTTTATTTTTTTTTTTTGTTAATATCACCTTTATTATCATTTCTTTCTATCACAATTGCAGTTTCAGTTTCCAAATGAGTATTCTATATATTTCAGTACATCTTTAATAAGGAAGTAAGAAATAGGGAATGCACTCTCATTTTCAAGTATTAATGCCTATGTTTACTTTGTGACAAAAAAGTATTTACAACGAAATAATTTTATGATTTTTAAATGTATTTAAATTGTATCTTCCATACTTGTCTTCAGGAAACGTGCAGTTTCTGTTAGCGAAGGTTATGGGCTCCCTCTTGTGGACACAGTAATAGGTACAGAGCTATAGATGGTGAGTGCCGGTTCCCATTCCACGTATGTGCCAGCTCAAGCATCTTTTGCTGCGTGGCCAGCAATCAGGTTTTAACCTATGTCTCATCTCTGGGAAGGCTAACACAGTCTGAGACTGTTATATTTAAAACATCTTTGGAGTTTAAATCTGTGGCTCTTGCTGAAGAAAAACATAAAACACATATAGAAGTATATTCGCACCTTCCTGTATAGTTTAGCACAATCCATGAGTTATTTTTCAGATCGCATTTCTTACCAGGTTTGTGGTTTGGGGCCAAAACTTACATCTGTATTTTCTTTTTTTAATAGGTGGAAACTCAACAACTGGGACATTGATTTAACAAAGGATCGCTACAGTATGGTGGGAGGTAGACTTGTTATCAATAATCCAGAGAAATCAAGGGACACTGGAAAATATGTCTGTGTAGTATCTAATATCTTTGGAACTGTCAGAAGCAGTGAAGCCACTCTGAGTTTTGGATGTAAGTCGACATTTATGTCAAAGCATAGAAGCTGCATTGTCTTCTGGTAACATATGCTATTGCTGTATTACTCTCTAAAAACAATATGTTAAGTGGCTTAGTCTGCAGAGATCAACACATAATAACTTTTGTAAGCATTTTTTATTTTTTAACATCCTTCTCGATGAGTTATTGTTAAATTAATAATTGAAAAGACTTATGGAACCAGATCTTGAGATAATAATGTCCAGACTCTTTTTAGATATGGTACGAACTGAGGAGAAATAGTCACAGGGGAAAGAAGGGGTCCTATAGGGATGCTGGGGACGGACTCTTCATTAGGGACTGTAGTGAGAGGACAAAGGGTAACGGGTTCAGACTTAAAGAGGAGAAGTTTAGATTGGATGTGAGGAAGAAATTCTTTACTGTAAGGGTGATGAGGCACTGGAATGGGTTGCCCAGGGAGGTTGTGAATGCTCCATCGCTGGCGGTGTTCAAGGCCAGGTTGGACAGAGCCTTGGGTGGCATGGTTTAGTGGGAGGTGTCCCTGCCCATGGCAGGGGGGTTGGAACTGGATGATCTTAAGGTCCTTTCCAACTCTAACTATTCTATGATTCTGTGATGCAAGTGGGGATGTATGGTGATGAGGTGCTGCTGCAGTGCAAACACAACCGAGATGCCTGCAGGAGGAAGGCATGACACTCGTAAGTAAAGCATGCTCCCTGACTCCTTGGCTGTGATGAAGACCCTGCTGGGGGACATTTCTGTCAGCTTCTGACAATCACAAACCAGTCTTGTGAATGCATGCATATGCACAGACCTGCACTGTCAACAAATAACAAGCATTATAAAAAACATGTACTACAAGAAGAGTAACGTAAAATTTTGCTGACTGAACACAGTGTTTGGGATCTTTATTTTATTTTGCCTTAAGATGCTTTTTTTTACTCAATGTATTTTTTCATCAGAGAACAAAAATAGGAATCCACAAAAAATTAATCCTCTCTTACAAAGTGACCTTTCACACAGGCCTGTGTGCCTTTTAATGCTGAGAACACCTGAGAGCACTGTCTTTAGTAGAGCTGGATCTTTTTAGATCCAGTGCTTTAAAACCCATTAAAATCTTTTTAACTTTTACACACATCCTCCTGAAGGAAGGAATTTTATCCTGCAGGAGTACTTAGTGGCTTTTTGGTGTGTGCTGAGCAAAACCAGAGATGATTCACTGTTCTGTTTGCTGGGAAGCAGTTTCAGAATAGTCAAACACAGCAATTTCACAGCAGAGAGGCTTTAAGAATGACAAGGAAGAGAAATTTGCTTACTCTTTAGCTATTTCTTGTATGCTTATAGGAGTAGAGTGATTATGCTAATTCTTCCATTCTAGCTAAAAATGAATTCTTCCAATTAAGAGTTCATGGAATCACACATTATAATTATTGAGTAATAACTAAGTAATGCTTATGCAAAGAAGATATTAAGACCCAGCCAGAAATAGAGCATTTCATAAGTGGAAAAAAGGTATACAGTTTCATCTCAATTATTGAATGACTTTCCCGCGCCTGGTATAGACTGTTTTATTTCAGGACTAGCATAATGTTTTACGTACACAAATTGCTTGTCTGTTTCCATATCTATAAATTTGTGGTGCTAGTCCTAAATATTCAGAAATTATTCAAGAATACTATAAACAAAATGTCTACACTTTAAAATAGCTAAAATAACTTAAAAGCAATGACCGGTTTTCTTTTCATCAAGCCCTACACCATGTGTATGAAAAGCAGTATCAAATTAGAAACACATTTTTTGCTAATAATTGTAATTTTTATTTCTTCCTATATCTGCAAGAGATTTGAGGCATTAATCTGTTCCAAAGTGTCCTGGGTTCAGCAGTAGCAGTCATTTTTCTCCTTAGTAGCTGGTGCAGTGCTGTGGTTTGACTTTCAGCCTGGGAACGGTGCTGATAACACCGATGTTTTCAGTTGCTGCTCAGTAATGTTTACTCTGACCAAGGACTTTCTGAGCCTCATGTTCTG